>UCOH01012339.1:0-124055 GCA_900474275.1 Synergus japonicus | reverse complement strand
ATATATATATATATATATATATATATATAACGCAGACAATTATTGTTTCTAAACAAAGTAAGTGCTTCAATTATATAACTATTTGTTAGAATCGCTAATTATAATTTCATTCAGCCATTTGTGGAAATTAGCGTTACAGTGTAGTTAAACCTGACCTTCATATTTTTTGTTCTTTTTGAAACTCGAGTCAAACATGATAGAAATGTCCATCATATCGGCTTATCGTAAAGTTTGATGTTCCAAAGAAGCTAAGAGCATCCCTTGATGCATGTCAGCACGTAACTACGCGATATTCGATGTCCAAGAGGGGTTCGAAGAAGGGTGCTGATTTCGAATTGGTTGAAGGTTGCGTTGGCGTATATTGGGTGGTAGCTGGTAGGTTTTGCTTGGGTATCGAGTAGACAGGAGCTGTCTGTCAGTCAGCCTTCCCTTCCTCGATGGCTTAAAGGATGTATTGTCAGGATAAGTCTTCCCCTTTCTTTTCCTTATACACCACTTTTACCCCTCCTTATTCCTTTTCTCCACAAACCCACTGTCCGTATTTCCCGCTTCCTCAAATCCACACGGGGCTTCCTTTCAAAGGAGATCCTTACGCGATATCAAACCGCCGCTCAATGGACTAGCGATTCAGATAGGATTTAGTAATTTTTTTCTACCCAAGACTCCTACGGGACTTCGCGATTTTATCTCAGAAACGGGAGCGATGGAATCTCTCAATCGCTAACTGAAAGCACAGAATAGTTTTTTCCCAAGCTGAGGAATGTATCAAGACTGGATGACCATTCGCTGACCTCTACTACTGAAATCGATTGATAATGCTTTTAGGATTAGAGGTTTTACATCTCTTTAGAGAATACTTGGTCTACGATTACATTCGAAAGATTTCTTCTGGGATTTGATCGGTTCCTTTTGATAGGACGATTTACATAATTTATTTATTTTTCCGTATTAGATGAATAATTGATTTAAATTAGTAGTAAAAGTTTCATGTTGACATTTCGTTTTTGAAACTGAAATGCTTAAAACATTCGTGTGGTTTTAAATGTTGATGTTTAATTAAAATTTGTAAAGTATTCAACATCCGTTTGACCACTTTAAAAATTCTAAATATCTATTAAATACTTTTCTCCATTTTCCGTGGATAAGTGAAGTAGAATAAAAGATCAACGACTCTTGAACTTGTATTGGCAATTTGTTGTATACACTTGAAACGTGATTTCGTCTCTCAATCAACTCGTATTTCATCAACTAGAAATAATGAAAAGATGAAAAATAGAATCTCGAAGAGAATCGATATTGCGACTTCTAAATCTCGATTGATAATTTATTAAATTAAATTAAATGTAGATTGTATTTCTTGCTCAAGAAAAAGTTAGAATAGTTTTTTTTATTATTTTTCAATTTAAATTATGAAACTGAAAAAAGTGAATTAATATTCATTTTCTATTTATCATTTAAATATCGAACAAAGAAAAACTATTAGACATATCTTGAAAAGATTGCATTTCATTTATAAATACTTCGTAAGAGAAAAGATCGTCTCTGGTTTCCGGGTATTCAGGATACATTTGCATCTGAATTCTCGGAATCTGGAGAACATTGAAGTTAATTAAACGCCTCAGTTTTCGGCGAGTGTTGACAGGATGTCTGGTCTTGGCACCAAGTGGACTACCCTTTCTATGAGTCAGTGATGAAGGCTGTAGTGCTGTATAAATTTAGTACCTACACTTGTATAAATTCATTCGGTTGGTATATTTCTCTTGGAGACCAAAATACTTGAAAATAAATATTTTCCTAATTGCTATTATATTCAAGAGCAATTTACTAAAATCACTTGCAGGTACTATTTAAAGTGATGGTAATTCACTAAAAATTATTGGGCTTACCATAACTTTCCCTTTCTACTTCAAAAAATTATCATTTCGTCTAATGAATTGGAAAAAAATATTTATCAATGTTTATACACAAATACTGTACATTTTTTAAGACATTTGTTAATTGTTTGTAACACTTTGATACCAATCAAGATGCCCAAATGATACCAAAATGATGCCCACTATAGAAACACTGACATGGGAATTCAAATTTTTCCCAATTCAATATTCTGATTCAGGGTAAAATTGAGCTTACGAGAGTCAAGGTCACCACCACTAACCTTGCTCTAATAATTTGCATTCTCAATAAAATTGCGCATAGATATTAAATTCTTCCTCTGATGAAATTTTGATTCATTTTGGCATGACGTTTACAAAAAGAGTTAATACTGTCAGAATATTGCCAAAGTAATTTTGGTGAGCTTTCAAGTATCTCTTGGTGTAGTTCATTGTCACAAAAAGTAACTTCTGCAGGCGTCCTTTAAGAGTTGGAGATGGAGTCGGCATTGGAATTTGAGGCACGTAGCTGTGACACCAATATAAGCATCGTATAGAATCCCGACAATGGTGATCGCTGTTGATCTTAAAGTATTTCGAGACCTCGAAACCGAAACCCCTATACTCGAAGGTCCTGAAATGGTCCGAAGTGCGTCCGAGTTAGGACCAGTCGTCAATAGATATCCGGTCGAGGGTGAGTGAGGGTTGGAGGGAAAAATCAGGACAGCTAGGTTCCTCAGTGGTGATTTCGCTACAATCGGCGAATAATGTCGGATCATGGGGTGGCTTTGGGGGTGTAGGAAAGTTCAGTAAAGCAGGGAGAGAGGGGCGAGCGATCAGGTATTGAAGCACAAAATTCGGTTGATATTCTTGGGCAATGAAAGCGCTTGCGCAAGACCATGAAACACCGGTCGATGCTGTCCGGGCTAGCTTCGACGAGGATACGCGATGCGCGACTCTGTTTCGGTTCCTCGACTTTAAAGATCCGCCATTTTGAAACCATTCTATCCTCAACGCTACCGAAGAAAATCTCAGAACCGGAAGTGACCGTTAGAGGAACCACATTTTCGGGGACCAGTAAAAAAAGTGCCCTTGAAGCATATGTTTACCATCTGTAAATGTGTCCTTTTGTTCTAAATTTGATAGAGGATACATTAATTATTAATCTTGATATATTCAATTATTATTAACTGTAATTAGAGAAAAAATGAAGTGTCAGATTAAGAACGGTACTGATAACTATAAAAAATATTCTACTATTTTTACAGAATAGTCGTACTGCATTTTTCGCTGAAAAATCCTCTTGGTAATTTGATTCCATATACTGGAAATTGCTCGTATTTCAAAAATTTAATTTCAAACTGGTGGAGTTTTTGTAATTGACATTTGATGAAGCTGAGCTTTAAGTATGTTCAACTATTCGTAATGAAGTTTAATTTTCGGGATTAGTACTCTTTTGCAGACATAATTAGTTTATATATTTAGTTCATTTATTTTTTTCTCACTCAATTTTAACCAATTATCATAATTACGTTTCTGATGTTAGAGCATTCATATTCTATCCTGTAGTTGGCTAACCTTTTTTATTATTCTACTCTCATCCGAATGTACCTGTTAGTTCTTCTGAAAAGATTTTTATGTCAACTAAAAACATCCCGTTGATGGTATACGAGCATTTATATAAGAATTGCACGTCTCTATCAAATAATCTCGAACTGTTTCTCGACCTCATTACAAACAGAATATAACTTTTTATGTTTTCCTATAGAATTGAAGAATTCCACTTTGCAAAAGATTTTCTAATAAAAAGTATTAGTATTCTTTATTTTTTATATCACAATGTAGTTATTTATAATATGAATCGCTGCTAAAGGATTTTAAAAAAAAATTCCAGTTTTTAATAATCTTTTAAAAGATTAGATCAAATTCCTCAATTTTTAAAACCATCATTCAAGTAACGAGCCATCTATAAATTACGTAACGCTTTTTCTCCCTATTTTTTCTCCTGTCCTTTCCCAGGTAACAAATCGTAATAATATCATTATAAGTTACGTAATTTTATCAAATATTTCCACCCACGTGAAAATTATAACGGATAAAAATATGCTTTATTTAGTACAAAAATATCCATCAAAACATCTTTGAATTTATCTGAAAACCATTAAAATTTTGTTCAATTAGCTAAAAGCTTTGAAATCTTATTAAATCCTGTGACATGTTTTAATCCGTTGAAACTGAAATCGTATCATTCTTCTATAATTCCCCTCTAAAAGCTGTTACGTAATTTATGTATGGTCTCTAATTAATTGCCTATAATTACTGAATTTCTGATCATTTGCCTAAGATTCATTACTCGACTACTTAGCTATTAACGTCTAATGGTGGAAATCAGCATTGCTCAGGAGGCAGTGTCCGTAAATTCCATATGACCATCTCAATCAATGAGAATTCATTGAGGATGTAGCACCAAATTCCACTTTCTATATATTGGTTTTTCATTGTAAAAAGCTACAGTGAAGCTTACTGAAATTTTAGTTACTTTTTCTACTGAAATATGAATCAGCTTTAGAATCCAATATTTGCAAAACTACAAAAAATATTGGGTTGGTTTTGATTGGGATATCTAAATTCTCTCTCAAACTATGTGACGTAATATTCCAATGCATAAAGTTTGGCAGTTTTCCCTTTAAAAATACGTTCCTCGTTAATAAATTACAAAAAAACGTAAAAATATTACAGTACTATTTTTTAATGACCTATTTCAGACCTAATTTCGATTGATGTTCCGAGTTATTAATAAAAAACCTTTAGTGGTCAGCACTACCCAACTCTCCCCTAATAAAAATGATAAGAAAAACACGTTTTTCCACTAAATTTCATTTTTATTGAATATTAATGTACTTTTTGCCATTATCATTATACAGCAAAATGGAATCGTATTAACTTTTATGTAATTTTCCCTTTTCTACATGTATAATATTTTACTCTATCCCATACACATAGTTAATAGCATAAAGCGTAAAAGACTCGGTCATGAACATTTTGGGTACACATAATACACCTGTGTATATATGATACATTATGGTTACGTGAAATCTTGCACTACTACACAAAAGGTTGGCAAAGTAGAGAAAAGCACGAAATGGCTGGTGAGTAAAACGAAGGCAAATTGGGGCAAAGTTAACGGCGCAGGTCTGACCACGGGTTTATTTCAGCAAAAGTTATAATTTTTCGTACGCTCCGGATATGAAAGCCCCCGGGGTCTACAGTCGTGTAATACTCGACTCTGATTGGACGGGAGCTTGCGAAAGTTCCAGGTATTCTATAGGACCGCCCACCAAAGCTCATGCTCTCTCGACCGGGAAAGTTTTGTCCAAAGCGTCGTGTACTCTGGCCTCGAATCTGCTTCTGTTTTAACTATAATTTTCACGGATGCTCAAAAGACCGTGTCGCGTGCGTACAGAAGCTCCGAGTCACCGTTTTCAATAGACTTCCTCTCGTTTGCTCTTCCCCCAAAGTTGAACTTCGTTTCTGCTAAATTTACTCAACGGCTTCGAGTTATTTACACTTTTTGTTTAGTTACGTTGCAAACTGTAATAAAATAAACTATCCAGAGGAAAACTTCAGCGTCTCAGAGTTTTACCTTATTTTCATCTTGGTTGGAAAACTTTGGATGCTGCAGTTTCTCTTAATGAAGTAGTACTTCCTTGGGCTGGGATAAATGTTTATTTGTATCAAGTAGTGACGCATTCGAGCGAGATTTTCAGATTTGACAAGATAAAACTCTTGTCTTTACAGTGATAGTCGTATTTCAATATTTTAGAAACTATAGTTTATCATATTTACTTTTTTGTTATTTACTGTTTTGTTAATGCACTGTATTAGAAAAATGACTAATATCGATAGCAAGTAGGGGCAATATCCCAAAATTGAGACATCTTAATACAGAAAATAATAAATTTTACTATTTAAAATGGGAAAAATTACTATTGAAATAGTAAAATTTATTCACAGAAAAAAAAGGACTGAAAGTGTTTACAGTTGAAATCAGTTTTTAGGCTGAATTTCAGTCTTAAGTCAGTTTTTAGTCTTGTTTTAAGTCTAAGAAATCTAAGAACAAGACTAAAAACTGACTTAAGACTGAAATTCAGCCTAAAAACTGATTTCAGCTGTAAACACTTTCAGTCCTTGTTTTTTCTGTGTTATTTTCTGTATTAAAATGTCTCAATTTTGGGATTTTGCCCCTACTGGATATCGATATTAGTAATTTTTCTAACATAGAGTTTCTCAGTGTGTCTACTGGTTCCATTTTCTCGTATTTTAGAGACATTTCCTTCTTCCTTGAAATTAGAGAAGATACATAGTTTCAATTTGCCCATTAAAGGTGTTGGAGCCAAGTTCTAATCCAAATATTCGATTTCTTCATTTTACTCAACAAATATTAAATTTGCCCTTTTTTCTCTCTGTAGAATTAATCAATTTTTATCTAGAATTATGCGTACAGAGCAAGAATATAACAAATTCAAATATTTTTTGAGTGAAACGAAAATATTGAATTTTGAAGTTAGATTTTGAATTCTTCGTTTTATGCAAAAAATATCGAATTTAAATATTTTTTCGCCCTGTAGGCAGTATTATATTTGAAAAAAGATTAACGCTACAAAACGAAAAAGTATTTACCTTTAATTTTCGTTAAGTAAAATGAAGAATGTAATTTTGAGATTGACATTTGGGTCCAACGCCCTTAAGTATTTTATCTAATTACCCAAAAAGTTCGTAATAATATGAAACCATTTTTCCTAAACCACTTGAAAGCTTTTATTACTCTTTCTAAATTCTTTTTTACAGTAAGAAACCAGTTAAATATTTCACAGATAGCTATCGCTTAAAATATCTTAATATCTCCTAATTTTTTAGAATCAACTTTTCACATCTTTTTAAATTAGAAAGGTCCAAAATCTACTCATTTTTCTTTTGTATAAACACGGTGGTTTTTCTTATCACTCCTTCTAATGCTATTATTATTATTATTATTATTATTATTAATCTCAGCAGTCCAATAACGGTTTTCTCGGTCGATTTATTTGATTTCAAGGGGGCGGGTGCATGAAGTAGATTGGCAGAGCGAGTCTGCCGTTATTATTCAATCAAATAAATCCCCTAACAAACTGGAGAAGTAGAGATACGATCGAGAAACAATCGTGGGTGCCAGGACCGGATAAGCACAGGGATAGCCTGCAGTTTCGCACGATGTATCACCGGCAAAATCCGGTGTGGGCCGAGAAGCTATATTATTATTTTGCCACGTTATCACTACTATCACCCCTCTCTGAACAGGGGTCAGACCCCTGTCGCGAGTCGAGCATCGTTTCGGAAATTGAGACATCGACGCTTCAGTGTATATTATACAATATACATATACCATCATCCGTATTTCCCTCTCTATATATAGTCAATTTTATAGTTTTTGTAGTCCATTATTAAACCCTCGTTCATGGACCATTCCAATTATTTTTTCTCTTAGGCAAATCGCGATACGCGATCTCTTATTATTCGATTCTTTTAGATCTCTTCAAATTAGACTTTCTTGTAAAAGCTTGAAAAATGTTGGAATATACATTATATTCCTGGCACGAGCAGGAAATTCTAAGGAATATTTTTATATATTTTATATCCTGACTTGCCGAAGTATTTTTATACTCAGTTCTCTTTGAAGATGATTAAATTTCCATCTAGAGAATCACGAGGAATAAATAGTAGGAAATTGCAAATTTATACATTGAATCCAGAAAAGTGAAATAAGAAATATTTAATGAAAAAACTTGTGAGAGAAATTGATTTATCGAGAGGAGTGGTACTTTTACGAAACGAGGTTTGCATCTTTAATTCAGTACTGTAGTCGGTTTTACTAACCCTATAAAATCTGATTCCGTTTTCCTTGCACGGGCGAGCAATTGGTTCTTGAAACGCGAGCTTAAAAAGGATCTCCAGTACAGACAACCTTCTCTGTTCGTTGGACTTTAAGTAGGTGATAAATTAAACGATCTGCCCGCACCCTGCTACCACCACCGGTTCCTCGTGCGCCAGATTTAATAGAAGTTTCTTTTTGCCAAAACTTTATATCCTCTTTCATTAAATACTTTCCGAGAGCATCTAATTATTCAAACTCGACTGCATCCTGGTCTCTTTATTTCGTTCCCCTCTCTATATTAACTTTTTAAAAGTCACATTAGGTTTAATGAAAATTAACAGAATTGGATTTCAGGTCCTTTCTAAATTACCCAGAGCTTTCTTGCGTTTTTATATATACTTGTATACTTATAATACTGAATTTTTTTTCCTTATTATAAAAGATTTCAGGACGACGTAAAATATAATGAGAAGAGAAAAGAGTTGTGCTTTCCAAAAAGATTCTTCTCCAATATCAAATTTATTATAATAAAATATATTATATAACTTCCCAAATCAATTCCCACTTCTTCTTTAAGAAGTATTGGACCAATAATTGCTCCCTAAAGGCAATTTATCAAATCTTCTATTGAGTAGATTATGAAGGGTCGAAACAGCAGGTCGATACAAAAGCAAGACTTCTTTTCCAGAAGACAAAACTGATTATTTTCATGTAGGAAACCCAATATCTATATTGTGCATGATGTATGCATGGATTGGCAAACTTGAATGAAGAGATGATATAAAAGAGTGAGACAGCAAAATAAAAGAGACGAGTGCACATAATAGCCTACAATAGCCTACAATCTGAATCTAAATCCAAGCTTATACGAGATAAACAGACTATTAGGGACCCTCGCACCCAGGAAAGTTCTGCACCAGTCCATAACGATCAGATCAAAGGTATCGAATTGATGAAGGGCTCTGCGACGTCACCACATTCAGGATTATAAACTGGGATAATCAAAATTCGCCCGGTAGGCTAGTTATATAGCTAAAGCCTTTTATCGATTACAGGAAGAGAATTGGTAGATTTTATGACGTAATTTATCCTTCTAAATAGGGATCTTATTTTACCAAATGGGGTAATATTATAGAAAAAATCTAATTTTATTTACATTTACATATTTATTGCTTCACAGAGGAAGTTTTATAGTGGTGACAAAATCCAGTTTCCAAAAAAAGGTTTTTTTAGGATACTTCAAGGGGAATATTTATTTCCAAGAATTTGCTTATTGAATTAGCACAAAAGTTGGTACAACTTCACAGGTAGTTTTATATTATATTTTATATAATTGTACATATTGAATGCATATTTTTTATCAAAATTATTTTTAATAACAATTGTTAAAAGGTAATAAAGCGTAGAAGAATTCAATATAGTATTCGCTGACCTTTCTACTTCATGTAGGATGGATTTCCAACTTCCACGTAACATTTTCCATCTTCGGGGGTGGATTCGCCCACGTTAACATTTTCCCAACGTTTTAGTTTGCATACCACCTGCAATTTTGAAAAGTGGGCGACGTTCCAACTAAAAGGTCGTAACCTCAGCAATAATTTGTGCATCATGGATGATTTGAAGCAGGCGTTTCTCGCCAGTCGTCAAGGGTCGTATGATTGACGATCCCTTAAACGAAATAGGATTAATGTCTATGCAAATTTCGCACTCCTATCGTCGCTGGGCATGCTGACAATTATTACCATGGATGGAGTAATTAGTGTGCAGACACGTAGTATCATACTGCAGACTGCGAGGGACTTTAGGGATTTCTCCTCCCTGTATAAGAGGAATGCGAAAATAATGTGGTGGATGCTATTGAAACTTTTCAAAAGGGGAGATGGAAGACTCTATATATTTTCAAGGCTCTTTATTGACTCGTATTTCAGTCCTGTTTGCACGCCAGAGAATTATAGAAAAAGTTTCTTCAGTTTGAATTTAATAATAGTTATTGACAATTAAGAGCAAAGAGAATTTTCAGTAATATAAATTGAGATAATAGTTGAGGTGCCTTTGTATGAAAATTGATGGTGTGAAAAACCATCAACCATCTAGTTTGCAATCATTGAGTAGCAAACTAGAGGGGTTGATGAAGAATTTTGCAGGACCCTGTATAAGTTCATTTTTTCTGAGACGTTAGATGGAATTTGAAATAAACGACTTTGGCACAAAATAACTCCCCCAAGTGGCATGTCAAATCTGAAATTTTGCTGGAAAGGGAAATGATTGATTGACTTTTCGATGTGCTCCTCGAACGGGAGAATAAGTAATATGGATCTAGGGGACATAATTTAGAGATTCGCGATTTTGATGGAGCAACTTTTGATTAAAAATTCGTTTTCAAGAGATTCACAATTGTAAGAAGTACTTTACTTTGTCGAGTAGAAAGTTTGTTGGAAATTTAATAGCGAACTTGTGGAACTTGTTTTAAGAAAGAATATTTTTCATAAAGTATCAGTTAAGAAAGTTGAAGTAAATATTTGTATCTTTTAATTAATATTGACACTAGATGTTGTTTTATTTTTCAGGTAAACTTTGGGGATATCTTTATTCCACCAGAACTTGAAGTACCGAAGCCCAGAGTCCTGCCAGAATTTTCTAGATTAGCTCATGGTCTACGAAGTGGCAATATTAGTATTCTAGACAGCAAAACCTTCTACATACCAAACCTTCATTATGACGGCGCTGGTCCAGACGCATACTTTTGGGTTGGAAATGGCTCAGAACCAAATCATCTAGGTATTAAAGTCCCCAATGAAATGAGCAGGTAAACAATTTTCTTGCATTTTTTATTTTAGAAAATCTTGATAAATATAGTGATATTAAATTGGACATTATTATTTATCATTACAGCTTGGAACCATTGAGAGGATATCAAGGAGAAGATATTGAAATAGTCCTGCCAAAGAATCTGACGGTGTACGACATCGAATGGTTGTCCGTATGGTGTGTACAATACAAGCACAATTTCGGTCACGTTATGATCCCCAAGGATCTCGACGTTCCTCCTGCCCTTGGACAAACGAAGATCACGGTAAATCGAGATAAATTTTTTTATGAAAAATGGAACCAGGAAGTTCCTGAAACTCTATACATCAAACCCTTTACTAAAATACCTCCTAGAAGACGTATTAACTTTCATAGAGCTCCAGATCATTTCAGATCATTTCAGTTCTTTTCCCATTAATTCATGAAATTAATTCCAAGAATTTGAGATTTACGATATTTTAGATAAAAGGCAAGGAGAAAAAGGATAGTTTATATTTATTACCGAGATCATATAGAATTTTTTTAAAAATATCAATACCATCCTCATACTGCAAAATAATTTTTCATTCTTATATATTCACTAAAATCTACATTAAAATCTATGTAGCCAGTATTATTTAAATAATAATAAAGAGAAAACATTACTAATCATATTCTAAAAAAGCTAATATTTGCATCTTTTGCATGGAATAGCCGCCTTGGTGGTATAACCCTGTGAGTATAATAATTAAAAAAATGTATATTGGTATAACGACGATTTTGCAGAAATTAGTACTTAGTAAGACTTTAAAATCCGAACATAACCGAGTCAAGCACGGTTACTTTGTACTATTTTCTGTACACTTTTAATCATTAAAATAAGTAATCTACCTAATATCCTACATCAACTTTATTCAATATAAATAATACTATCAAATACTGCGATAATTTTTCATCTTTCTGGTGATTGTAATTATTTTCCTCTAAGGTACGTATTCTTTTCTCATTCTGTTTAACTATTCTTTTATATTATTTCATTTTTCTTTGCATCTTATAAATCTGCATTGAAATCCGTGTACCTCTTCATCTGCTTTTTTCTTTTTCCCTCAACGGTAAGTCGCTTATCATCTTCTTTTATAAAGTTCTTAGTTTCACAATAAGGCTCCTCCCAATATCTTTTCTTTTTATCCTACTTTTACCTGGTTTATTTTAAACAGTATTTAAAGATTTTTATTAGAAATAATATACAACGAATAACAAAATATATTTCTTATACAGACAAGCAGTACTCCATCGCCAATTTTGCCTACACCAACAACAACTCACAAGTTCAGCAATTGCAAAGAAATGTTAGATGGTCGTGTCCAAGTTCGCTGGGAAGTTACTGGAGATGACGTGAAAATCGAAGTATCTGGAAAAATTAATGAAGATCAATATGTCGCTTTTGGTCTCTCTGGACAAGAAAACAAAGCGAAGATGATTGGTGGTGATGTGGTAGTCATTGCGTACGACAGAAAAGCACAAAAATTCATTGCAGTGGATTATTACATGTCTCAGTTGTCCCAATGTGATGGTGAGAGGGGTGTATGTCCAGATGAGCGAGTAGGAGGCAAAAACGATGCTGTTTATCTTGATGGAAATCGCAAAAATGGCGTAACTACAGGTAATTACAAAAAAATAAAAATAAGATAATATAAAATAATAATAAGATAATAAAAAAATAAGAAAATATCTAGTTCAAATATTTTTTAAGTAAAATGAAAATATTCAATTTGGAAGTTATATTTTGAATTCCTCGTTTTATGCATAAAGTATCGAAATTAAATATATTTCGCTCTGTATGCAGTCTTATATTTACAAATAGATTAGCGCTACAGAGCAAAAAAATATTTATCTATAATTTTCGTTGAGTAAAATGGAGAATGGAATTTTGAACTTAACACTTCGGTCCAACGCCCTTAATTGAAATTGATTTAATATGTATACAAAATTTGATTTCTTCTTTTTCAGTGACATACATGCGTCCTTTGAGAACAAACGAGCCTGATAAAGATAAAATGATCCCAGAATTTGAAACCAGTGTCATCGCAGCCATAGGACGATTAAATTCAAGAGGCGAAGCCAATGCTCATGAGGCGACCGATCAAACATTAGAGGACATTCGAATCGACTTTACTTCAAAAAATGTCCACGAATGTAAAAATTCCCTATACAATTTGCCAGATTCGACTGGACTTAAGCCCTGGAAACCTCAAGAAATTACAGATACCGATACTTTCAAAGCTAAAATTGGGGCAGCTGGTGGAAAGCGGGGATACATTGCTATTACAGGTAATTTTCTTCAGAAAATGGTTCATAATTTCATCAAATATTATGTTCTTCAATATTTTATCTTCTGTTTATTAAAAAAGAACGATATTACAAAAGCAATTTTTAATTTATGAAGGCAAGGACGAGTCGAATACAGTCGACGGTATGGACTAATTTCAAAACTATTTGCTTGTTAAATATTTGACTATCTAGATTTAATTATAAAATAGAGTGGAAAAAGTAGTAAGTAGGTTATTTATATTTTAGCTTTGCATTTATTTAAATTCTAACCCTTTGAGGTTCTTTTTTTTTGTATAACCTGTAGTACGCCAACCACGTTTTTCGAATGCGATTAGATTTTACGTTTTCTTTATTATTAAAATGTTAATCTGTAATGTACAATGTTTACTAGTAGGATTGAAATTTCTAGGATTGTAAAAGCATTTTTCATGTATGCATGATAAGTATATTTACTTCACTTTCCATTTTGCTTTAGTGTTGGTCTTATAATAATTAAAAATATACTATCTTAATTTACAGGATTACCTCCTTGGGGAATAGCTTGGTACATAAACGATCGTCTTATACCAGAAATCACCGTAGAACGAGGTCGCACATACACTTTCATTGTAGAAGGAGGGGACGACCCAGCAATCCCTGCAAAGTTAGTATAAACAATTTTTTTCATTAAAGAGATTCAAATAAAATTTCTATTCAAAATTATGAAATAAAAGAAGATCGTAGTATAGAGTAAAAATTTTAATTTACTCCATAGCTATTAACCCTTTTAATTTTACTGTATGGATTTGTACATCTTGTACTAATTTTCCTTATAATTTTGAATTGTGCAGATATCATCCTCTGTATATAACTGATAATCCTGAAGGTGGATATGGGCAAAAAACAGAGAAACAGAGAAGAGAAGAAAAAATTTTCGCGGGTGTCGGTTACAATAAAGATGGAGAACAAATACCAACGGGAGTTGGACGTTACTGTGAATGGGCTCATAAAACTATAGATGAGAGTTCAAAATACGACTCTTTCGACGAATTTTTTAAGACATTGAAACTTGAATGTCAGCCCGGCAATCCGGGAAAAATGGAATGGACAGTAGCACAAGATACGCCAGATTTGGTTTATTATCAAGTGAGTGTCTCATTTTTAATAATTTAAAATTAATTTTTCAATGATTGACGTTTTCGTAAGCTCATCTGTTTTAATAATTAAGTTTTTAATAGTTGTAATTTTTAATTTAAAATATGCTTTTTTTCTCAGTGTTACACGCACACAAATTTGGGGTGGAAAATCCACGTAGTAAATCCAGGTGAAAGAGCGAGAAGAGAAGAACAAGAAGGTTTCATGAGCGGGGGTTCTGCCGTTCCTATGATTTCGACCATTTTCCTGGTATCTTTGTACGCTATTTACTTTTTGAGATGAATCGTTTCAGTAATTTCCATTGGTCTTATCCGCATTCATTATAAACTCCGGAAAAACGGACTGCGAGAAATAAAACGCGCCAATTGTAATTCATCGATTGATGCAGATACGATCGCGTCTAGAATTAAGATCAGGACGTTGGTGATAAACGTGCATTGCACATTAAAGTTGACTAAAAAGAAATAAGAAAACTCATGTTACAAGGTTGTATGAAAGTATTTAGATCCTAAGGTCTGCCTGTATCGTATATAAGAAATTCTAGCGAGATATTTTTAAGACCTATCAGATTCAATATTTCATATGATATATATATATAATGCATATACATATACTATACAGTATATTATTATATATAATATACAAAATGACGTACACAAAATAAGCTCAACTGGGCGGACAATAAAAAAATTTAGGAGATAGAAATTCAGATTAAATTCACGACAATACGAATCAGGATATGATTTAAGAAACCCGACAATAATGGGAAAAACAATAAATATAGGAGAGGTTGGGAAAGCGTTGAAAGTAATAAATATTGCGGTTTACTCCTCTCTCTTTTTGAAATCGATTTTATATACCCACACTCTGGAAAGGAATGTTAAAAATTAATTTCTAACATTTTCAGGATATATTTGATAGCAATATTTTACTTATATAAGGAAGGTACTTAAATCAAATATTTTTCATAAAAGCAAATCTGAAAATTAGGAAGCTTTATTGGCTTAAAGATTTGTAAACTTAAGGTTGCAAAGTTCAATTTTATTTATAAAAGTTAAACATTTTGTTTAGCACTATTTAAACTCGCACTTTTCTTAATCAAGCCTGTTTTAAATTTAAATCTGAATTTAAAAAGTTTTTATTTGAAGTTAATAAAAAAATCCTTATTATTAATTCATTCATATTCATTTTCGAGTGTGGAATGAGTGTACGATGTAAATTTTGCACAAAGCTATAATTAAATTTACGTAATTTTAAATTAAATAGCCTTTAAGGGTATTTATAAATGCTGTTCGACAATAATTCCGTACGGTAGTAGAAGCAAGGGCGAATAATGAGAAATCTAATTTCTTAAGGTCACAGCTATAAATTATAATCACAAAATAATATGCTGTAACGTGTACTTGTATATAATGTAAGGTAAGAGTGGACCTTCGTTAAATGGAGTGAAAGTATAATTGTGCCTTGGGTGCAGATATTAAAAGTCTTGTTTAAAGGAAATAAAGCGAATCAGAATCCACTCGGACAGGAGATACCCTGTAGTACTTAGGAACATACTCCTTGCGCACGTAACTAAGTAAAAAAACAAAGACATATTTTTTGAATACAAAAGATTACTAAAAGTAATCTAGATGTCTTATGAATGTAGAAAAAAAAATATATTAATATTATAGCATCGTTACCAAATTTTAATGATCTCGTGATTCGTATAATCTGGTATTTTTTTTACAAATTAAAACACTATGTAACTTAAAAGATAGTAGAAGAAGATTTAATAAATCTTTGAAACAAGTTGCAAATGCGACTTAACCTAGGCAATTTAAAGTTAAAATTGGATTAGCCGACGTGCACAAGGGGTTGAAAAATATGCAACCAAGAAATCAGCGAAATACATAATCAGTCTGTAGAGGTTTTAGTGATAATGTTTCTTTTCTGTAATAAATATGTTCAAGTTCCAAGTGCTGGGGTGTCCTCTAAATTGACTTGAAATTATCGCTTAATAAAAATAAATAAAACACCAGTTGAATTGATATTCTCAAAGAAGTTTAGAAGTTCTGTTTTACCTCCAAGGAAAATATGACCTGTAATGAAAGTAATGAGTCAAGAGTGTAAAGTTTAAGTAGTGCCACGACTTAACTGTAACTAACAATAAGTGACAATAAGAATAAAATAAATATTAATTAACTGTTGCGTCGGTGTTGCAATCTCAAAAGTGAAGAAGAGTATTGCTGTTTTTTTCTGTATTAATGCTATTATTTCCAAATACTTCTAACGCGTGAGTGTATAAAAACCACCGCAAATCTTCGGCTGACAATAATAAAATAATAACTCTTCGGACTGACTGCAGTTACAGGGGCTGCTCCCAAAAAAATATCATGAGGGAAGGAAATTGTAAGAACATATCCATTCGATATCAACTTTATCGGGGTCGATTCCCTTGTATTTTTGCAATTAATGAGATTTAATGATTAGTATATTGTAGTATATTATTATACAATTGTAACAAATTATGAGCTGATCGTTTTCACGGAGTAGCCCAAAAGTGTCCAGCAGAGTTACTAGATTCTAAGGAACAGATAATAACTTCTAGTTTATAAGAATACTTTCATTGCTATTGTATGTCACCTAATGATGTACTTATATACTTAATGAGATAGAATATTTACTGAGAAAAAAGTTGGATTTCACGAATTTCCATAAAAATATGATTCTGTAAAGATTTGAAACCCAGAGCCAACTTTTTTCTCCAAAAATCAGTCGCTGTGTAAAAACGTGTTTCGTGTTGTTTGGTTTCAAGTGCAATTTTAGCCACCTAAGAATACATCTTTTAAGTTTCCGATAACTTGTATGTCCTGCAAAGTATGGTCTCTGTAAAAACGTTTGTGTCTCCTTATTATACAGATCTTCTGAACGTGAGAGGGTACTCTGAAACTAAACAACTTCTGCAAACCACGCCTGACATGAGACACGTTGTAAATTATACTTAGACAATACTAAATGAATAATAACTTAACTTATAATAATAAAATCTCGATAAATAAAGCGAGAGGTAGTTTTATAAGTGGCATCTAATTGTAGTTGCTCTGAGTCTTATGAATTTCGAAAATAGATAAGAATTTGGTCAATATACATGCGACGGGGAAGGACCTTTTTCCGGTTTGCCATTATAGCGAGGTCCTGCATACGTGCACGAATGAGACATTCTAGAATTTAAAGATATCACTGTTTTGAAATTCACTTAAAATTTATGAAGCAGTTCTTTCTCTATGCTGGCCATGTGACTGTTAGCGTTAGATAACGTTGTCTTCAATCCATGAAAATATGTTCAAAAACGTATCAAAACCTTGTCGAGTCCTTAATATGTCCCCACGTGATAATGTTGAAGATTGTCAACCATTTTTTTCAACGTTTGTGTGTTAGTCTAGACATATCACAAGTAGTTAGCCAGTTGTAAGGCATTTTTGATCATTGTTCAATCCCTCGTATCTCCTGTTTCGAGTAAAGAAGTGCGAATAAAATTTATTATCGGGAGACCGAGAAAAAATATTTGCGCGTGAGAGTGGAAAGGAGAATGCTTGCTGAATAGTTATTGACTAACATTACCATTAACTCCTTAAAGTGTGAGCGTCGTATACGATTTAACATTCTTACTCTGCAATTTTCTCTCAACAGGTGTATCTTATCTCGCATTATCCAATACAATACAAGCAAGTATATAGTAGCGAACAAAATTATATCCAGATTGAGTCCCGCAACTGGCACGAAAAGGATGTACCAATTATTAAAAAAAAATGTTAGTTACGCCCCTTTTTTATCAGTTGCTGTAAACAATCCTTAGTCCTAGGACTGTTTTGTCCAAGGAACGATTTGAAAAACTAGAAATCAAGCATGTAGTACAGCAGCAGTGTTGCACAAGTTCTATGTTAATTATGTATCTCGCAGGGTTGAAAAAGTATTTTTTATATTTAAAAGTTAAAAAGCACAAAATCTTCCCGATCTTTTAAATTGCTTCCTATTGAAAAATATTAATTTACATGTTATAAAGTATTTAATTTGTATTTTCTCTTACACTGTTTCTTCAATGTAAATAATTTGATAGTCAACCTTGCACAACACTGATAACATTTTTTGTTATTTCATCAAAAAATTTAATTTTTTCAGTTTGAGAAAAACTCGCATAAAAATATCATATGAGTGGAATTATAAAAAGATGTCGTATTGTTTTGTATTCGTACATCGTAGAGTAACTTCAAAATAATCCATTGAATGAAGATTATTAGATGAATATTGATGACTAAATAATTTTAACTTTCTTTTCCTTTTGATTCAATCGAATCTAAATATATCGATTTCATTGTATTTATAATACATTTAATAATGTTACTTTGATCAGTTCTAACGTCTTTTCTTCTTATCCTCGGTTAAACTTATATACTGAAAATATAAAAAAAGATAAATTAATGTCAAAAGAATTTTTCAAGAATTTGTTGAATATTCGTAAATATTATAGACTATTCATATATAGTTTATTCATAATTAAATTAAATTAAATTAATTATCCTCCTTAATTATAATCAGTTATAATGAAGGTCTGAAAAAAAGAAATAAATTAAATATGACACAACAGAAATATAAGGGCAGAAATATAAAGACTGCTATAATCAGGATACACATCACACATTTATTTATCGTCATTGAGATTAGTTTAAAAAAATATTTATCCTAATAGAATTTATCATACAAAAATTAAAAAAAAATAAATCATTTCTGACTGCTGCAAGAAAACTTTAATTAAAGGAACCATAACTTATCTGTTCAATGGATGTAAAATTCATATTGTGAGTTATCATAGCAACCGGGAGTCTTAAATGCTCCGGAAGTGCAGTCAAATCAAAATAAAGTAGTGAAGCAAATTAAAAGCACAAAGCATGAAATAAGTATATAATCTTACATAATAACCTCCCAACTTCTTGAATATTACTTTTAGTTACTCTGAAACAGCGACTCAGAAATGCGAAACATTTTAAAGATTATGAAATATTGTAAGGTGATTATGATTATGCATTATTGAACATTGTATCAAATTTTATATTCACTTCTTGTGGTTGACAATAAACTGGTTTTATAAAAAAATGCAGAATTTACATATTATACACTATTTTCGTTTCACTTATGCAGTGTACAAGATTTACATCTAAAATACTTTTATTTCGGATAACCCCAGGAATCTTTTTTCTGGCCCATTAAGGCTAAGGAGGACTCGCAGATCTTTTTGAAGATTTCGCGAAGCTTTTCCTTCCGGAAGACCTAAAAATAGGAAAAAAGAGATAATTATTGTTAAGAGTCAAATTTTAAATTAAATATTCTTTTTAGGATTAATTTCAACTTACACTATACAATTTATATTGTTCGGAGGCGAGAATATCTGCCAATTGAACACACTCAAAGTGTTCATTCATTTCAGACATGACTGTATACAATAGAAGTGTGACTTTGGGAATGCAGAGCTTCCGGAGCTTTTTCATCTGATGTGCTCGCAAAGTTTCTTCAGGACTCAAAGGTTCACCGTTATTCGTGTTCGTATCAACTAGCCAACCCCCATCAGGAAACAGAAGAACATTGAAAAGCAACTGCTTTACTTCCTGATATTAAAAAAACGAGTATTTTAAATTTAATTCAGAATATATTTATAAACTAAGCCTATATTTAGTTTAACAGAATATTGTACTAATATTTACCTTTGTTTGATGCTGCATAGTGCATTTCCAACGCTCCAATTCAGAATTATATTGTGCCTTTTTATGATCGTAAGCAACCTTTTCTGTGAAAGTAGCGTACGTCGGTAAATCTTCTAAAGGAGTAGGCTTTCCATGATGAAAGTTAGAAAACCATTCTGAAAAACTTTCTTGGGCATCAAGGTAAGCTTTGTAGCACATGTACTCGCGAATCGAGGACGAAGGTTTCCTTGGAAGAGCATTAGTTATAGTTAAATTCGCCATAGTGTCTCCTACGTTCGGATAATCAGCCATTACGACCTCGATCGTGTCATTTGGAATCTGTAAAGGAAGAAGAGAATCATTATTTCATCCTATTTTTTAAAAAAGAAAAACTAAAATCGAAAATTTGAATCTCAAAACTCGCCTTATTGAAAGTTTTTCTTGCCGCGTCAATCTTTTCACTCGAGAGGAAATACCTTAGCAACGCATTAGCCTGCCACAAAGCTTCCTCTCTCTGACTTGGATAGAAAATAACCCAATCCAAAGCATTGATCTTTTCCAAATCAGCATCGGTGATTTCCCCCTTCAAATCGAGAGATTCTAATTCGAGATTCTTCTCTCGAATATTCTCAACGACTAATTTCGTAATCGCTTCAACGTTGAGATTCGCCTCTTCTGCAGCAGCTAAACATTTTTTTCGTTGATCATATTCTTTTACATTCTCCAAAAAACTTGCATAGTTCGTTACTTGATCCTCCTGTGGTAAAGTGGCGGTATAATAGGCGACAAGAATCGGATCGCCTATTTCGATTAGAACTTTGACATATGCTAAAAGCACTTTATTTGCTATTTTATCATTGGAGGATTTTCCAATTTGTCTGAAGAAAAGAACCAAGTGCGCCAAAAATCTAAGCAACTGTGAATCACAGATTCCTAGGTAAATCATTGTCTCGATTTCTTCCATTAATTGTGGAATTTGATCGAGAATTAAGTATTTTTGGATGAGGTGATCAGGTTTGGAAGCTTGATTGCGAATTATGGGATTCTTCGACGCTCGAAGTTCTGTGAAAATGTCTTCGAGAGTCATTTCGGCCTTCCAATAATCTTCTGGCATGGACGTATAGCTCTTTGGCATTGAGCCTCTTATTTCTGATTCCACTTTGATATCTAACACGCCCTTCATGTAGGCCCACAAAGCATCTTGCCACGACATCGATATTGGAAGTAATTGTGATACATTGCCACAAAGACTCGCGTATATGGCTCGGTAATATCGACCTGAATAAGATCCAGATATTTAAAATAATTAAGTTGTTTAAATTAACTTAATAGTTTTAACAGTCGTACAAAGTTGAAAAATTATTTAATTGTTTATTCTGTTACTGACAATATGAGGAAATATAGACCAGGCAGGTTTTTTCCTACAATTTTTATTTTAAAAAAATAATAATGCAGAAACGTCTGTGTTCGCGTTCTATACGTCTGTGCACTGTTATTTTTTTATGAATGTAAAAATTATGGAAAAAAAACCCAGGCAATATAAATTTGTTCATATGTTCGCTCATATAATAAGTACTACATGTCCTTATAAATTTCAATTACTTACCTACGCGTTTATCCTCAGAAAGTTCCCAGGCGCAAACTTTCCAAAGATCTCTGTTAGGATTTCCTTCTATAGGTAATTTCGTATCTTTCAGAGGATTTGTGTAATTCGGATCATGATGTGGAGTCCAACCCAGTAAACACGCAGCCCTCCAAGGTTGACCGCAATGAATTGCCAGTGCTTGTGCCTTTTGAAGCCTACCACATCGAACCTATTTTAAATGACAACAAAAATGAACAATTAGTATGTTCTTTCGAACTTAATCTTTTTGATAAAATAATCTCTCTTTTTAATATTTACCTCGATAAACATTCTCTTTTCTAGCCTCTCATCATCTTGCTTGTCCAAATCGTGTAGAGGCTTTCCCTCCCTGACTGGCGCATCTGGATCGAGAGAAGATACAATGGGCCTTGATGAAGAAAACATAATTCCAAATTGTCGATTATGAAGTTCGTGTAGTGTATTTTCCCATGCTACAGTTTTATCTGTGAATTGCTCGATCGATGGCTGTTTATTTGCTTGATCAAGTGCATTTTTTTCCAACCAATCGATAATCAACTGATATTCTCTTATAATATTGTCTTGTCTATACAGAGTTTCTATCGAATCTTTCTCAGATATTATATTTGAATTCATATCTATATCCATTTCCTTTTGGAAACTTGGTGCATTTATTCGATTCTGGTAGAGACAATAAACCAACCGCCAGGTATTTCTTTCGTTTTCTAAATTGATTTCTTCTGTTGAAAGTTCTCTATTCTCAACTTTCGCTTGCATGCCTAAAATTAATATAAACAAGTATATTAACAGAAATACGATAACTCATAATAACAACTTAAAATTTAGCCTGAAACCGATAGTTTTCTCTGACTAATTAATCCTAAATAAAAAGTTTACATTTTTAATCAAACTTACCCCGCATTAACTCCAAAGTATCCGTGCAATTTTGAATAAAATCGGCGATAGTATTAAACACCTCAGGTTCGGACAAATGTGCCTGTGTACTTTCCAAAAATTCATAATACAATTTGGAATTCACTTCGCGCCAAGGTTCGTTTGCTTTCAAAATAATTCCCGTTGCGGCACTGTCATCCATCATTTCTCTCAAAGTAACGTCTCCTTTTTTCGAATTTGCCATAATATCTCGCAATTCGTGAGGTGTAACCGTAACCGAGGTTTCCAAATCTGAGTAATCATTTTGTCCCATTCTTGGATTTAAATATGGTCTAGCCATCATTCGCGGACTCAGCATATACGATCTACGTTTTAGGTTATCCTCCATGTTTCACCGCAACCGCGTTTCACATACATAAATGAAGTTGAATGCAAATGCAATGCAACCGGTAACCAAGCCTACCAACTTGGTAGTGCTCTACAAGTTGGCACTCCTGTGCGCGCAGCGCGTGTGGTCTTTCCACTGGAGAAATTCCGCCATTGGCTGTAATGTGGCGCGAGATTCAAAATCGAATGAAATCAATTCAATTTTGAATCTCGCGGTATGTTACAGCCAATGGCACAATTTCTCCAATGAGAAGAACTCAACACGCGCTGCGCGCGCAGGGAGCCAACTTTGAGAGCACTGCTACCAACGACGCAAAAATTAATTTCAGTACAGCCCGAAATTCACAAATAATTTTACAAGGTTAACGTTATGTAAAGCGTGTAAAGATCTTTTATCAGCAAGGTTAAACTTTTAAACATAAAAAAAAAGCTTTTCACATGAGCTGCGATTATGACAATAGTTAATAGTATGCATAATAATTACAATGGACATGGAAATAGCTTTGGAATCAAATCACCGGATGTTGTTGATGTTGATCACTCATTGTCGCTCATTTTGTGCCTTAGTAGATTTAAAATTAAGGAAACATCATTTTATTATTAATTTATGTACGTAAGTCAATTTATTATTAATCTAATTGTTTATACTGGTTATTTACTTATACATTAAAAAATTTGTTTACTATTTTCAATTTTCGCGCTTTAATCTTTAATTTCAGAACTCTGCCCCGTTTCCGGTTGCGTGGGAGGCCTGGGTATGTGTACGTGACATCTATGTATATTGACATGGGTTCAATATATTGACACAGATGCATTCCACTCATTCCAGATGCATTCGGAGCTTCGAGTTTCTAACTTGCATGTTCAACGTTCAATCTAACATAACCTCGTTTTTACCGACGTACTTCGGAATTGCCTCGTTTGTTAATTAGATTAAGCCAAGACGGAATTAACTTGGGAATGAGATGACTGAATTAAGTCTGTGAAAAGGTTTAATGATTCGACAAAATGACGAGTGATCGAAATCCGATGAGTGATCACCTAAAAAGCAGAAAAGAAAGGAAAGAGGACACAGGGACAGCAAACAAGCATGTGAGCAATGAAGGTCAAAAAATACGACCTGGGACTGATAGTTTTTCCAATATCAATGAAAAACCGGTAGATGACATCTCTATAGAGTTCTTTTACAAACCACATACCATTACCCTTCTACTACTTTCGATTGCTGCGGTCATTTACTTCGCTTTTGTCAGGTAAGTTAAGTGATGCAAAAAGCAAATAGCCTTAACATTGAAGTATATATTTAATCTAGTAGGTCGTCTTTACTTCAAGAACTTTCAGTTCAAGTACTTTGAATTCAACTCTTATTTTTGAGTGGATTTTTAACTTTTTATGCTTATATTTTCAATATAGAATTTTCTTTCGCAAGTGCATTATGGGGATTGCTTCATATTATATTAGACATAACGTTGGCAAATTTTCTGCTGAAATGCTCCAATAGTCTATATAATGAGTCACTCACTAAGAAATTTATAGAAATCATTTTTTAAAACAAAGAATGCAATAATTGTACTTGTTTGTGATTTCAATTTCGAATGTATAACTTCTAATCTTTTAATTTTATATGAAAAATAAAATAATATTCAAAAGAGCTGAGATATTTGTTATTTTACTGGCAAACGTGTGTATTCTATTTTTCTGCTCGACGACGTCAGAAAGCATCAACTTCGTTTAGCGCAGCAGCCGGAAAGCTGACACTTTCTGGCCGGAGGGCAGACAAAATATTTTTGAAGCATTTTCTAAAAGCATTTCATGCATTTGAAGATCATTAGTGAATGTGATAATCCTATATTAGTCAACCTTAGAATTTTACCTTTACTAATCACCTAAGTTGCTATTCACATAATGATTTAACAAAAACTGATGCTGACTTTGCTTTAAAATAGGGATACTACCAATGTAGAGGACAACTTGTGGGCAGGACTGCTGTGCGTCATCTTCTTCTTCCTTATAATCTCAGTCCTAACATTTCCGAATGGACCATTCACTCGTCCACATCCCGTAGTCTGGAGAATAGTTTTTGGATGCAGCGTGCTTTATTTGATGGGCCTATTGTTCATGTTGTTCCAGAGTTACGAGACAGTCCGAAAAATTTTCGTATGGATCGATCCAGGCTTGTCTTCTTTTCATATCGATATGGACAAAGAATATGGCGTAAATTGTTCAGAAATAACGTTAGAGAAAATCTGGAATCATTTGGACGTCTTTGCAGCAGCTCATTTTCTAGGATGGGCATTTAAAGCTGTACTTATACGACATTTCGGTATTCTCTGGGCAATTAGTGTAATGTGGGAAGTTACTGAAATTGCATTTGCGCATCTGTTACCAAACTTCCTTGAATGCTGGTGGGATGCCCTTATACTGGACGTTTTGGTATGCAACGGTTTGGGTATTTGGGTTGGATTGAAAATTTGTCAGATTCTCGAAATGAGAGAATACAAATGGGTGAGCATTCGTGATATCTCGAGCACGACTGGTAAACTAAAAAGAGCTGTACTTCAATTTACACCTGTGAGCTGGACTTCTGTCAGGTGGCTTGATCCGACCTGTACTCACATGAGATTTGTTGCTCTTGTTCAGCTAGTTATCTTCTGGCAAGTCTCGGAACTGAACACCTTCTTTTTGAAACACGTCTATGAGTTTCCTCCATCGCATCCTTTCGTCATTTCACGTCTATTACTCATCGGAGTTATCGTAGCTCCTTCAGTCAAGTAAGTAATTAAGATATTTCAGAAAAATAATACTCTCATGACATACATTTTATTTAATGTTAATAAAATTTGTTAGTTTTATGTAATATTTTTAATTTATTAACAATATTTACAATATCTTAGGTGAATATATCTATTAACCTTTTGGTTTGCTTTTTACTTGCTGACAAACATTTTATTAAAAGCGAGTCATTGGAAAAACTTATTTATCATAAAATGAATCAAAATATATAATTCTGTTGAAAAAGATATTGTGTATTTAAACGAATTGATAATTTATGACAATATATTTTATAGTATTTCTTTCGTTCACCTCATGAATTGTCATAACGAGAAATATATCCCTGAAAATTGTAATTATAAATTACTAAAATACTTAGTTGTAAGTCACAATTTTTGAATTTTGCTTTAATTGAATTTATTAATATGTTTTAGTCAATACTATACATACGTAACTGATCCTGCGTGTCATCGAGTTGGAACCCAATGCTGGGTATATGGTGCAATCATGGTTACAGAAGCTTTACTCTGTATACGACATGGTGCAGCACTTTTCGAACGTACTCAAGCTTTAAATATCCTCCTTTGGCTTCTATGCCAATCTCTAGTCTCAGTACTTTGTGTATATGGCTGTGTTCTGTGGCATAAATATGTCAAGGTGAGTTTTTTTTTTTACCGATTTACAGAGTTTGTTACTAACTTTATTGTAATGCGTTATGTTGAGTCTAAAAGAGAGTGTCTGACGTTTATCGTTTCAGACGGATAAACTGAGTACTCCTGATCAGGACAAGCACCTCGCAGAAGCTAATCTCTGTTGTGGTATGTCCAATTAATCAAATAATTAACTCATATTTGTCTGTTGTGTTCTAAAATTATTTCTTTGTTAGATAAATTGTACGCGTTTCCTAATTTTGATATAATAATATACTTTTTTATTAAAATTTTGAAAATGCCCAAAGGTTTTATTCTATCGATTTGTTTAAAATAAAATACTTTTCAGGAGACCTGGCTGGTGGTGACAAGTCCTTTGGGTTCGTGGAGAAAAAAGAGAATTGAAGACTCCGTTCAATAAGAATTTATTTACAGAAACAAGCACTAAACCACCAAGCTTTCTAGTCGTTCGACAACTTAAAAATGGAATTTCGTATGTTTATTTCAACCTACAATAAATCCTGATTTCGTACAATGATTGTGCGTTTTCGAATAATACTATATTTGATAGTGAAAACAGGTTTGAAAAAAAATGTATATGAAAAATGCATACTGGAATGCAAGTTTTGAAACAAAATATAGCGAATGTAGTAGTTAATGCTAGGTAAAGTGATATAGTACCTGAGCACATGCGAACCTTGGTGAAAGAATTCAAAACTTGAAGCAAGAAGTGAAATGTTATTTTTTCAAAAACATTATTATTTTAAAAGAATTGTTTCTGAAATTTTAAAGCAGCTTTCGGTAAATTTTTTCACCATAGAATCGAACTCGATGAAGCACCCTTGTAGGGAATTCGTTTCTCGTTAGGAGATCGCACTTGTGCCAATGTAAAATATAAACATAAACCCGTAGTTGTCGAACAATCGTTCTAAGTCAGCGAGATCTGAAATCCATGAAGACATTCCTTAGATCTGGGAAATTCTCGTAAGAACGAATTAAACAAGAATGTCTGCGTTACTTTATAAGAGACAATCTGCCCTCAATGATAAATATGTTTCTAGAATCCTGATAAAGCACAATGCTTTGGCAAATTATAAGCGTCGAATTATTAACGACAAATATTAGCAGCGAACTCGTTCAGTAATGACTAATGAGAAATTAAAATTCATAGTGTGATTCTTGTAATTTATTTCATAAGAAAAGACATTTCTTTATCGTTTATTCTGATGACGTAAACGTATTTTTTTACTGTTTACTTAAAATTCAGTTTTATACTTTTGCTGATCGAGTGTTGTTAATTTGTGGTGAAAAGTATGTCTGTAAAATTAGCTAATTGAATAGATTTATAGTGCTGTGAGTTACCACTGTCGTTAAATTTAAATGCTTTCAGAATAAACATTTAAATTTAATTAGGAACGAATTTTTTAATTATAAAAAGGATTTGACGCTTATTGCTCGTTCTTGTCGATGTTCATTTTAAGTCTTAATTTTCAATTGTTCCTTCAATTAATTTTAAGCGTAATAATATTAGTTTCAATATCATATCTAGTGTAATACTTCTACTTCTAAATCGTCTTGTCCTTTACTTTACTTAGAAGTCTTTCTAGGTCTATAAAACTCGGAAATTATTAACGTCAATTTGTGCACTAGTCTATTTTGGACAAACATACTCAGGTGTATTTTTATGATTTCTTGTACTTCGGTTCATTATACATAGAAGAATGAAGTTTATTAATTGAAAATTCAGTTGTTGAAAATATCAATTGCATGCTACTTATTAAGAAATATCCTAATTTTCTTACGAAAAGAAGCATCGAATATCTGTTCAAATGGTCCATTTACAACTGATTTAAGATTATTCTTTATTATTATGTGAATTTAAGATAAAAGCCATTGTTAAACATAAACATATATAGTTGTACGATAGAAACCAAAAGTCATAAGTTTTGTGCAATACTTAAAAAAAATTACTCTTTTAAGTGAATTGCATAGAGCTTGAGCTTAAAATTCTAGAACAAAATTTTTATTGCTTGACGAATTGACAAAATTTTGACCTATAGTCAAGTATAAAGCAAAAACTGAGAAGTAGGTTTAAATATTTATTGCCCTTTAGAAAATACACATTATCTTAGCTTCCATACTGCACGAATAAAAAGAAGCAAGTAAGTTTGATAAAAATACATAATGATATTAAATAAATCCGGGAGAACGAAAATTATCTTGTTAAATTTTAATAAACCGGTCTAATTTACTACAGGAAATATTATTTTCAGTAAAAGACGTAATAACATAGATATAAGTTAATTATATTGGTAAGTATTTATAATACAGGTATCACAGATGTGTAAACTACAAAATATCGTACGCTATTACAAAATGCATTTTGCACTTAAAATTAGTGAATGATCCCATTGCACATCCTATGAAAACTTATTTAAATTCTCAATTAATTAAGATTAAAAAATTTATTTAAAATAAGAAGCTCTATTTTACTAATTGTTTTCCACTTCAGCCTTGGAAATTTCAAGCTCATATTTATTTTCCATTGTTACAGAATCCATAGGTTCTACATTTAAATCAACATCTGATAATAATTCAACTTTTTCTTCAAAAGAATTATTTGATGATTCATTTAACACTTCAATTTGATTTTCTACTTTGTTCGAAACTTTGATCTTTTGATCAATGTTTTGTTTGGGTCTTTCGATTTTTTTCTTCTTCGTACTACCTTTCGGACGACCTCGTTTTCTTTTTAAGGCAACTTTTCGATTTTCTTCAACTATAGGTGCACAAATATGATCCATGAGCTGCTCAGCAGTTCTTAATTCCTGTAAACGTTGATAAAAAACATGATTAAAAATAAGATCTAGAATTCAAAATTCAAATTCAGTTCAACTTACAATTGAACAAACTTCACACTTCAAACAGTGCTTGTTCATTTCATGGTGTTTGAGAGCATGAGTCCGATGAAAGTTTTTGCTGCAGAGATTACATCTGAAACGTTTAATATTGCTGTGCGTAAGAAGATGACGCTTTAATTTGTCAGGACGGGAAAATTCTCTCATGCATCCCACATAATTTCGGTACGGGCACTTGAGTCTTTTTGTCACGTCATGGATTAGCATATGGCGACGAAGTCGATCTTTCCTTTTGAATTTTGCATGACAAAACTGAAAGAATAAATTATATATCAAAGTTCATTATTTTCGAAATTTTAAACCTTGTTAATTTTAATTACACAAAACTCAGTATGCTGGCTATGCCTCTAATCCAATACCTTGATTCCTTTAATATAAATATGTGAGGAGTATACAAATAAGCGAACGAGGCAAATTCTAGGAATCCAATAAGTTGAGATTGGTTATAATGGGATTTTTATACTTACACTTACGTTACAGATATACGGTGCCTCCTTGCTATGAGTTAATTTATGATTTGCAAGATACTGCTCGGTCTTAAAGGCCTTTCCACAATCCTCGCAAGCAAAACGAGCTGACGTTGCATGTGTTTTCAAATGACGTCGTAAAAATCTTTCAACATAGAAGCTCTTTCCACAGTGTGGACAAACGTAATCATGTGTCGTTGAATCCATGTGATGATTCAAGGATTCGAGGTTGGAAAAGGAAGATTTACAAATTGTACAGGAGTAGTATTTCTCAGTAGTCTTCTGCCTTTTGACAGAGTGAGCGTATTGATGCACTCCCAAATCAGCGAGGGTATTAAAAACTTCTCCGCAAACATGACATCGGTATTCTGATCTCTTATGAGCTGCAGTATGTTCTAGAAAATCGTCCAGTTCTTGAAACATCATACTACATCCAATCTGCACACATTTGTAAACTTTCAGGGGTAGGTGGGCAAGGATCAGGTGTGCTTTTAACGCTTTGTATGAATCCAATATTTCTTTGCAATATTGACAGTGGTACGTTTGATCAATATTTCCATCCGTTGGAGCCTGAAAAATAATTAAAGTTTATTTATTAAGTAATCAAGATTTTTAATATGATGAAAAGCCTTTAAACTACTTTAGAATATTATAATTTCTAAAATAAAATTAAATCTTACATCAGGTGGAAGGGAATGTAATGCTGGTCCAGGCCATACTTTGTGTGAAGACATGTGTTTCTTAACATTAGATTTCTGTGCAAATGATCGACCGCACACTACGCATTGATATGGTTTCTCGCCAGTATGAGATCGCTCATGTTGAATCCAGTAAAACTTTTTTGAGAACTGCTTTTCGCAAAAGTCGCATTTGTACTGAAAGAAAAAGAACATTTAGATCGTTCTCTCAAGAGAAAAGAAAGTATAATATAATTAAGCAACTAAATTAACCTTTAAAGTTTGTGTTGGTTGACTTGGATTCTCAGTTGAATTATTATCTTGATTATCATCTTTAACCATGACAGAAGTTTCAGTCGAGAAAGTACGATAAACATTTGAAGATGCAAAGTCTATATCCTGAGAGACTTTATTAACCGTTGGTTGCAAATTATTCGTGTCCGTATGCAGCGGGTTGGAATCCGAATGAACTGATGGATTTCCAAATGAATCTAAACTCTCAGTACTCAAAATAATCGGTACATTGAATGCATTATCAGAAGCTAAGTAACTCGCACCTTCCTGATCCATACTAGAAGATAAAGTTTATTTATATTGATAAAAGTATAATATATATAGGTAATATGGCAACAGGGTTAAATTTACCTAAACAACATGTCATTCCCTTCGAGAATAATTGGTTCATTGAGTTGGTCTGTTTGGTCAAAATTCTCTTGAGGATGATATTGTGTTGCATCCTGACATGCATCTTCCGTGGATACCGCTTGATTAGCGTTAGTTACTAAATAATGACTAATATCTACTGTTTGTTCTTGTACTTTGAGATGTTCTTGTTTATGTAGTAGAAACAAATGCAATGATGTGAATTGACTTTTACACTTGCCACACTGAAATATATCATCCTCCTCCTCATCAAGAGCTAATGAAAATAAAAGAATAAATTATTAACATTGCTAATCAGGTTAAAACTAAATATCTTATAGTTATACCAATTCTAATGTACAGTTCTAGTTAGTTTGTTTATCGAATTTTTTAACGTTTAAGGACGATTTGCAAAAACGAGATTAAATAGATTAAATATCTACTAACACAGCTTCTTAGATAAAAATAATGATTTTATATTAAATTCTATTTCATGAATTAAAAACGAGGTATCTTAAGAATGTGTACCTGATTGTTCAACTTGGGTAATAAGCGTTTGAGATTCTAGCAAAGACTGTACTGTGGAACTGTCCAGACAGACTCCTGTAACATAATACAAAGTTATCAGTAAAAAACATACTATAGACTTAATAAATTATTAAAATATACTCGTTACTGCACAAAATATTGGAGTTTATAGACTTAACCTCACTTAAGATATCTTGACATTTACCTGCAGTTAAAGCGTCGAAGAGAGAATTAGCCATTGCTCTTTTTGCGTTAGCGTATCATCCAGATACAAGAAATATCTTGTAAAAGAAATATCCTCACAAAACGTGTAATTTTTATAAAAAATTCAGTCTTAAAATTAATAAAAACATTACAACAATTGTACTCAACAGCTGATTTAGCGTTTGATTCGCATTGCGCCGAATCGATAAACCGATACCCCTCCTCTTCGATTCTAACTTCCTTCACATTTAAACACCACTTAAACACTAACCTCAAAATTGAAAAAGGTTAAATATAAAACGCTTCATTTCGTTTGGTTGTTTAAACGAGTTTTTCTTATAGTTTGAGTGTGAAAATGGCAGCAATAATACGAGTAAAGCGTAGAAATGAAGACGAGCCTTTTCACGCGCTTGTTGTTGCCTGTAAAAAGCAAAAAACTGAAACTGAGAATGCTGAAGCAGAAACTTCCACTCCTTTTACTGCGGTTATAAAGTTCGCGGGTACTGTTAAAACACGGGTAAATGTTTATTATGTTATAACTATATATATTCCTAACTAGTTTTATTTCGAATGCAAAAAGAATATTTTATGTGATTTTGTCTCTTTACTATGATTTTTTAAATGTCTTTAGGATGAAGATGTCATCGAGCATATCACGAATAAATTGGGCAAGGATGAATTGAAAGCTAATTACAAGCAACACATCGTAGATATTGCCAGTAAAGCGCGTAAAGAAACTAAGAAAGCATCTACAGAAAATCGTTTCAAAGTTCTCAACCACTTTCGGTCTCTGGACAATTGGAAAAAAGATGATGCTAAAATAGAGGATATTACAGTGATTGATATTGAGGATACAGCTTCTTGTGCAATAAAAAAAGATTCTCAACAGGAGGTACATAGTTTTGTAAATTTTATTTATCATTTGTTAATAACTGATTTTAGTAATACAATGGTACAAACATTCCAATTTACTATATACGTTTTTGATAATTTTATTTGTGAATATATTAAGCTTTATGAGTTTTGATTCATAATTAAACATATTATAATAAAGAAATGTTATTTTACAGGAAAACTACTTATATGATTTATATTACACAAGTAAAGATGAACATTTCACATTTGAAATGGATATGGAGATTGACACTTGTAGTTTAGATCTGGACTTATGCAAAGAAAATGGTTTGCTGGATAATACGGACGACGAATCTGACAACTCGAATTCAGAATCGAACGTGAGAAATGATTATCCAGATTCCGACGATTCTGAAAATTCAATTGAGGATGATGACATATTAGAAGCAGTACAAAGAATCAAACTTCATGACGATAATTCAGACTTGTCGAGCGAAGACGATGATTTTGCGTACGGTTATGACCAACGTGATGTCAATCTTTTTGGAGCCAGCTATGCAAAATACAAAGCTAATTTGAAAAAAGAATGGGGTAATCGTGATTCAGATTCCAGTAGCCATAAGTCCAGTGAATCTGATGGAATTGCTGATCTGGTTGATGATTAAAGGAACTCGTAAGTTAATCTAGAATGATTCATATTGGATATATGCATTCTTTTCAATGTTAGATCATGAAAAGATCAATTTATTCTTAACTTTTCCTTTATTTGAATGTTGAGCATGTTGATTATACTACAGAATGTTTGGATACTACTTTTGTATTTATATAAGTCAAATAGAATGTTTATATGTAAAATAATATTTTAATGTATATTTTAAGAAATAAAGACAGTTTCTAAATGTCGCAGAATTTTATTCGTATGTTTATATATTTATATAGATATATCGGGTGTGTACAAATTCATCTATCATAATAAAAACAATAAAAGTAAGCCCAATCATTGAGTTCTTTTCGACGAGACAACAGTAGCAAAAATCATAAATGCATCGAGAAACGGGAGTCACCTCGTATTTCGACATTTGGTTTAAAAAGTTAATGTACTCTTAAATTTCGAGAAATTCACAAAAATAACTTAATTTCCTGAGATTTATATAAATATACATAATATCAAACGTTTCTAAACAGCGCAACACAAATTTTATTTTTTTACAACAGAACTAATTTCTGTAAATTTCACCAAATTCCCTCTCTCAAATGCTACATCAATTGTGTATACGTATTTCGAATAAAATAATATTCTTCAGCATTTTAAACTGCGCGCCATTAACAACCAATCATATACCGAGCGCAACGCATGCGCAGTAGTTATCAAGTGACTCTTGAGAGTGTTGCTGATGAAATTTGCAGTGGTGAATTTTGCGTCTAAAAATCGTGTTTATAGTCGGCGTTTATAGGAATTTCGTGTCGAGTTGTTTGTTAAGACTACTAAAAACTAGATTCGCGAAGTGATTGGTTAATCATGAAGTGATAACAAAATGTGTGCGGATGTGAAAAAATTGAATTCTGTTAGGTTATGTTTGTTCGTTATTGTCGTCTTGGTTTTGGCGGGTTTTATGAGTACATTGAGTGCAACCAAGCAAGATTTGACTTGTGTAGTTTTGAAGAGAGTTGCTGATTGGCTCAAATGGTTAAATTTCTAGGAAATTGAAAATTTTCTGACAATACGTTGGAATGGGAATACGTCTTCGATCATTGTTAGTCCCGCTAGTGTTGTGAATCTTCGTAATATTTATCTACATATTCGGACTTGGTGTGTATCAAAAGATGAACAGCCTTTTGTCTTCGTGTTGATTAATTCATTTGACTTGTGCGTGTTAAATAGACAATGCAGACAATCTAAATCGATCGCGACTGTGCTTTTACCATTTCAACCCCAATCGTCTCAAAATTACGTTTATGGTTCGCGTTTGTAGGAATTTCGTGTCGGAATGTGTTTTGAGACTATTAAAAAGTAGATTCGTGAAGAACAAAATGTGTGATGATTATAAAATTGAATTCTATTACATATGGGTTATGTTTAATTGTTAGTACGCTATATAGTACGTTGAGTGCAACTAAACAAGATTTGACTTGTGTAGTCCTGAAGAAAGATATATCGGTCGCTGATTGGCTCAAATGGTTGAATTCTTGAAAGAAGAAAATTTGAAAATTTTCTGAAAATACGTTGCAATTTGCAATGGAATTCGTCATTTCGTCCTCGACCATTGTCTAGTAATGTGCGTGTTGTAAATCTTGGAGGTCGCGTTCATAATATTTATTTATTCTGGGACTCGAGAGTGCGGTGGCAGGATGAACAATGTTTTGCTTTTGTGGTAATTAAAAGTGATTTGACTGAATTTGCGTGTGAAGTAAACAATCGCTAGTATATGTGTTCGTGATTCTTGGAAGTCAAGACAGGTCAAGACCTGCAATTTTTCTAGGATTTGGGACAGTGGCGATAGAAGTAAACAGTCGTTCGGGTTTATGAATAGGTGAATAGATAATCGGAAAGCGATGCATTTTAGGATTTAGGAGTGCGTAGATAGAATATGAGCAATAATTCGCGTTCGTGATCATTAGGTGATTAGGCTTGTTAACTACAAAATGGCGACAATGTAATTCAGTCACGACATTTGTAGTTTCGTGTCGCCTTATTTTTTCAAGTAAAGTGCTTCAGAAGAACAACTGTACAGAATCGAGCACAACAGAGTGGTATGTTATTTTTTATATAAAGCAATATATGTTTAAAATAGTATAATACATTCCTAGGCCAGTAAAATAAGAAATGTCTCAGACCACATGTAATTGTTGACCGAGGCGAAGCCGAGGTTGATAAAAATGTAATCTGAGGCTTTCTTTTTTACTGGCCTAGGTATGTAATATACTATTTTTCCAATTTATTACGTTTTGGGTTCTTATTTGTGTAAATAATAATAATAATAGTAATCATATAAAATATTAAATTTTATGTGGTTATTAAATATCTGTGGTACCTAAAAAATTTATTTTAAATAAATAATCTTGAAAATGTTATTATATTATTTTATTTATAATATTCTTTCTTTTTCAGGTGCATTATCTTTACAAATCAATTAATGGACAATGGATCAATATGAGGAGATATAGAGCGTTTCCCAGGTGAAGCAGTTTCACATTCAGATTGATATCGCTACGAAGAAGATCTATTGAATACTCGATCAAGTAGTGGTGAAGCTGGACAACAAAGGTTGCAGGTAGGTTTTCAAAATTTTTATGCGAATATGTTTCCATAACTTCCTATTTTAATTCCCAGTCTTGCATTGTACAATATTTTTAATTTTATTTCAGTATTGGCACATTATAAGAAAGCAAAGTCTAGAGCGTTTCCCAGGTGAAGCACGTTCACATCCAGATATTGCTACGAAAATGATCTATTGAATACACGATCAAGTAGTGTTGAAGCTGGTCAACAAAGGTTTTCCGGTAGGTTTTCACAATTTTTTGTGCGAATATGTTTCCATAACTTCCTATTTTAGTTCCCAGTTTTTAACTGTATTTTTTATCTTATTTCAGTACATATTGGCACATATGAAAACAAAGTTCTGTGAGGGAAGATTTTGTCTCCAAATCAAACTTTAAAACCAAATGCATCGAAAAAATTGCAAGGATTCTGGCTAATGACATTTAAGAATCAGAAAGTTTACAACTTCAACTACATCTCGTTACAAATCAGGTAAATTGTGCTTTTCATATTATATAAAAATTTAATTTTCCATTTTACTCAATAATTATGAGAATGAAATCTATTTCCGCTCTGCAGAGGTATTTATATTTAAAATAGAAATGTGCTTATAAAGCGAAAAAATGTTTACTGTTAATATTTTTTCGTAAAACGAGGAATTCAAATTATCGAAAAAATTATGTTGTTGAATTTTATACCCTTAAAAACGTAATATTTAAAATGATTGAATTTTCTTTAGATCCATTAATGTTCTAATTTGATTTTTGCTTGTGCATTCTTCTCTTTAAATCTGATTTTACTGACACAAAGTCATAGGTTGTATTTAGTATTGTAATAGTACAAGAGTAGTGTGTAATTCTTTTATATTTTCAGATTAACCTCGCAGAGTGAAAAATTCAGTATTTTTCCGTGTAACGAGAACTATGGACAGATTTTAAATTTCCTGAGTGTTCTTATTTTAAAAATAAGCACCTAGGACATGCTGGTAATTATTAACTGTTTTAACAATTTTTACAATCCTAAATTTCGAATTCTATTTCCAAAGTCAAAGGTAAACAATGTTGCGATAACAAGTTTTGTGAAACATTATTTATATACAGCATTCAAATCAAATTTAAGAAAAATTAGAGGGATGCCAAAAGAACTTAATTATCATTTTTAATACTCATATTTATTGACCCATAAGTCGTACAGTTCTAAAATCATTTCAGTATTAAACCTCAATTTATAAATTCATTTACTTCAATTTCATATTTCTAATTTTCATTTTTACCTACAAAAATTTATTTTGTATCTATTTTTATTCCTTTTGTTGCATTTTTAGAAGCATTTTATTAATCTCTAGTTTCCTTTATTTTGGATTTATGAAGTGCTCTGTCGCGCTAATTTTTCTAGGGTTTCCTCCCTTTTTTTCTTGATGTGCGAATTTTCACGTAAATTTATAACTTCACAAGTAATTGTTAAGCAATATTTATGTTGTGCCTAAAATTTTATTTAAAGCTTTGTTTAAAGTATAATATGAGGTTTCTGGATATTATAGAAGTTTTCAATATATACTTCTATATATTCTTTTATTGACAAGTTTTACAATAAATAAGTTTTATAAGATATCATCTGTCTGCATAATTTATATTTTTTTATATTTTTGTATAAAAGTAATTTTGCAATTAAAATTGCTTATCGTTGTCATATAGGATTTCCTTACGACGAGGGATTATTTCAAGGAAGATGAATTCTATGGAGGATGTTGGATTCTATCAAGGAGGACGGATTCTTTAAAGGAGAATGGATCGTATCCAAGGCGAAGGATTTTACACAGGACGAGAATGTTGGAAAGGAATAAAATCACAAATCAACTGATCGAGGGATTTCAAGATCTCTTATCTACCACTCATACTGTTCAGAATCGCGACTTACGAGTGTGTAGAGGGTGAGTGAGATTTTAGTCCCTCTTCTCTTCATCATGTTGGGAACGAGAGGTTCAAACCAACACGAAGAGAGGTTGTAATTACTCAATCATACAATCTCATAGTGACCGCTGGTGAGAACCAGCGAGTGGACAAGATGTTTACATTTTTTTTTTAGAATAGGCTCGTTCTTCTCTTGGACACTCTTTTCTTTCTACATTTTTAAATTGTTTTTCTAAGTGAGATTACAAATAATAATCTTATTTTGTAATTTTCCATCTTTAGTAGCTTGAAAATAATTGTTTGATTATTATAAATAAAAATGGAGATACCAAGAAAAGAAAGGATAATTGTCGTTTCAAAGGAAGTTAAATACGATTAATGTTGCTAATAATTCTCTTTAGTCGCGCTTTTCCATTGAAATGATGAAATCCTGAGCATACAATTTTTGAAATTTTGTTTGAACTAAACTCATATATTTTTTTGAGTAATATCAAAAATGTTTTTCCTTAAAGATAAGTTAATTATTAATTTTGAAGTAGAGATTTTTTATTAGTAAATTCAAAGCGTTATTAAAGCTTGCAATTCTTTATTTTTTTATGCATTTAAAATTTTTATTCATAGTTTATTTGATTTATCTTTCAAAATATCATGGTGTCTAGCTGCGATCTTGAAGACTCTTGAATGATGAAAATCTCCTAGATATTTTTTGCACAAGAATATTAAAAGTAGAACTATTTCAAATCTAAATAGTAAAGAAATCTTAATAGAATAGTTAAAATAATTACAACTTTTAACAATTGGGAGCCTCAACATTTTATTTGAAAATGAAATTAACTTTAAGCACCCAGATAAATATATTGTTGCTAAATAGCTGTGGCCTATACAATTTGTGGTTATGAATTCGGTTAATGATTAATTAAGTATTTAAAATATATCTCAATCTATTAATCCTTATTGCCTTACTTATTCGTAAAATAAGAGGGGAACGGAGTATTTCCAACTAATTAGAAGAATTAATTGGGAATTTAGATTTGAGTATTTGTATTAGAAAAATATGATTTAAATTCGAATCACTTTTTGTTTGGCAAGTTGCTGCAACAATATTCTAATTGATTACTAGTATTATTTGTATTTAAGATGCTAAAAATATTGTTACAATTTATAGTGTTAATTTTTTAAACTGGGAAATCTAGGAAAGACCTGAAAATAATTTCTTTATAAAGAATCGCTAGACACCCTGTTATTTAATTAAAATATCTGTCTATATAAATAAAATCTATCTGTAAAGCTTAGCACAGGATGTTACTAATGGTTTAACCTATGGAAATGTTTGCGTACACCGTTTTGTTTTTTAATCAAGTAAGGCACAAAATGTATGTGTGTATTTGTGTATTTGTGTCTTACTTGAAAATTTCAAATAATTTTAAAATGAACATTTAGTTTAAATTTAACTTTCTACTCTGATTGAAACGGTGTATGATTTCAGGGTTGGAGCTGGTATGTGTGTGCCCTAACGTGGCCCAATAAGCTCAGGTGTCGGATGCGTCTCGGGACGTAATCCCTAGGTATAGGTTTTTTTGCACCTGGGTGGTGTGGATGAGAATCGTGGAGTGTGTGTGTTGGTGTGATTGTTGTTTTGAATTTTTAAATATAGCTAGGAATAGGCAGGTCATTTTTCTGGTATGAATGTTTAATTTTAAGCAGGTAGTATCAGGGTGAAATATTTCGTTCGATATTTTGCCCTGAATTAAAGTGATATTCGTTCAGGATTCAATGTTCTAAGTTGAATAAATTATCCTTCAACTTATGAAGTTGTTCACCTGATATGAATATGTCTAGTGCAGTATGTAGATATATTGTTGATAATTGTTAATTATGTTAAATATTGGACCATCTTTGATGGACGGATATTTAATATTAATTTATATTTCCACGCTAGTCACTATGATGATTGCAACTTTTGTTCTATACATATTCTTCTTCTTGTGTCATTTTTCTTTTGTTTTAGAATTTATTATTATTAACTTTTGTCCCACTGTTACGTTAAATGATATTAATTTTATAATCATTTTTCTTTTTACAGGCATACATTTGAATCTATATATTTTTTCTTGTTTCAGATTTATTAATTAATTGTTACTTTTCTTACAGTTTTAAATGTCTTTTGACAAATTAAATTTTTTGTTTCGGGGATAATTTAAAAATTTTAATTGCCTTTGTTGAGACGTGTTTTTTGAGTGTTTGATTGTGATTGATTTACTGTTAAAGGTAAGTATAGTTTTCATTATTGTAATTATCGCCATAAATTTTCAAATAATTAAAAATTAATATTGACAATTTTATTTTAAGGATCTAAGCAGGTAATTATCTTTATTATTTTAGAAGAATATATTAAAATATAAAATAAAGTTTAACACATTATTTCTCTTTTCAAACATTAATTGTTTAATATTTTTTCAGGGGTAAATAAGACAAACCAGGTCAGACATCTAACATAATTTAGTTAGAATTTTTTATATGTAAAATAGTATTTTAATGTATATTTTAAGAAATAAAGACAGTTTCTAAATGTCGCAGAATTTTATTCGTATGTTTATATATTTATTACATATTTATATAGATATATTTTGTGTGTAAAAATTCATCTATCAAAATAAAAACAATAAAAGTAAGCCTAATCATTGAGTTATTTTCAAAGGACGAGACAACAGTAGCAAAAATCATAAATGCATCGAGAAAACGGGAGTCACCTCATATTTCGAAATTTGGTTTAAAAAGTTAATGTACTCTTAAATTTCGAGAAATTCACAAAAATAACTTAATTTCCTGAGATATATATAAATATATATAATATCAAACGTTTCTAAACGGCGCAACACAAATTTCATTTTCTTACAACAGAACTAATGAGAGTACGAGTCCGCGTTATAACGAGACAATAACAATATGTATAAAAGTATTTTACGGTAGGATGTTGTAACCTTTCGTACTCTAATTCGTACAGTTAATAGTTGGTATCACAATCTATATAATCGATACTGGCTCTCTTCGTAAAACCATTAAACTCATTTTGCACTTAGTAAAACACATCCTATAAAAGGCCGCAAAACATTACCGTAAAATCTTCGCGCGCAGAACAGTATACAGTTAATGATTCCACCATATGATATGAGTAGTACACTGCGTATACATGTAACACTGGCCTTAATTCTAATTTATACATTCGTGCGCTCGCCGGAAATGCTCATTTGAAATTAAAAACTCACCCTTTCTCTCCAATCGATTCGCACCTACAATACAGATTCTTTTCATACGCAAATTATCAAAAACTAAAGGGAAAATTCCACAAAATTTACAGTTCTTGGATGCATTCTAATTATCTGAAAATCAATCTTTCAAACTTAAATTTCTAACAAACTAAAATAGACTCAAAACAAGTAAACTTACAATTTTAACTCTTAATTTTGAAAGTAAGAAAATTTGATAAATTAGATAATTAGATGCATTTTTATTTGAATTTTTAAATAGATTTAATACACTCTAATAACAAAATAATTTAGTTATATAGAAAACAATCTAAGGTTTTGAAATTGCTTTGAAAAACTAGTAATGTAAGGGTAAAGTACAAAGATGTAAAAAAAAACGTTGCTTTAAAAACAAAGGGAGGCGAGCACACTCTTATGGTTGGGCGTGTAACTAGTCGTTATTACATAATATATTAAATGTTATATTGCAATGTAACTTAACAGATTCACAAGCTGAGATTGGTATCATTCAGGATCTTCGCTAAATTTTTTTAATACTCTACTCTTCTACTGTACAACATTTTACACTCACTCTTTTTTCCTTAGGTATGTCGACTATTCTACGAGATTATTAAAGAGTCATGAGATTGCACACCCTCATTTGGGTCGATTCGAGAAATCCGAGATTATCCGCTTTAGAACTTTTTTCACGCGCTTCGACCATTTATTTTGTTATCGCGACTACGAGATTATCGCGATTTTCGTTTCTACACAATGTCTATATACAGGATAAACGCGAAAGCATCCTAATCGATCAGCTCCATCCTCTTATCTTCAACTTGTCTTTGCGAGAAGTCTTTTAGTTGAAGCGAGATCTGTGGCCAAAACGCCTTGACTTTCGGAACTTATGTAATGTATGTGTATATTTACAAGTTGGTATTTGGACTTAAATATAAGAACAATTCCCTGGATTAATAAAAATCACACTGTGTAATTAACTATAAGCCGATGGTCGATATCTATGTATAAACTGGCAACAATTAACAGTCCTATGGTTCTTCACTAAAGGGCTCTATTTCATTAACTGACAATGAGTTTGTTTATCAAAAAACAAAACAGAGTCTTTAGTGGAATCCGTAGCGGAAAAAAGTCTCTGCACTTGTCTGAATAAGAATTTGTATTCTTTGTTTTAAAAGATATAAATATTTTCTTCATTTCAATAAGTACACGCGATTCCATCGATTTTCTTTAATTGCTATTGGTATGATTTGATAATGTTCAGGATCCTACAAAAAAAGTCTCGATGCTATTGTAGAATCAACCGATTTTGGAATGAATAAATTATAGAAGTTAATACTAGGAAGCTCAGAGACGTTTTTTCACCAGGGGAGATTTTTGACTAATCTATAGTACAGGAGCCTCCGTCCTACCGCTTGGCGGCGTAGTGGTATGGCTGCTGGAGTTATTATTGTTATTATTGTTGTTGTTACTAGCTTCACCGGCGTGGCTAGAACAGTAGAATTTTTTATGCGCGATGAACGTGCTTAGGTAGGTAAAGCTAATATCGCAAGATCGACAGTATCTAGGGCCAGTTTTGCTAGGATCGAGACTCTCTTCGGGTGGTGGTGTGTCCTCCCGTTCTTGCTTGACTTTCCCGGTGCCAGTCGGAGTTTGAGAGGCAGGAGGTTGAGGTGGAATCTGTGGTTGAGGACTACTTTTCCTTTCTGATTTCCCATTGACATGAGTCTCGACTGGAACCTCTTCAGGTGTCACAGCCGGAGTCGGTTCAGGCGTTGGTGTCGTTGTTTCATCATCGAGCACACATGTTATATAATTTTCCTCCTAAAATGAATCCAAATTTCGTTAGTTTAATATACTTCTAACTTTAATTCCAATATCTCGCTAAAGAAAAAATTCATTTCAATTGAAAGAAGAGGAATATTACCTGTAGATCTGTGCCGCGCTTTTCAAAATGCATTCTGATATGTGTCCTCATTCCGCGAAGGGTGTTTCCTTTGTAACGACAAATCGTACACCTAAAAGCTTTAACACCTTGATGAGCATCCATGTGACGCTGAGCCGCTAAAGCTGTTGGACTCACTGCACCGCAAACTGGACACCGCCATCCACCTGTCGAACTACTTGTACAAGTGTGTGTACTTCCGGCTTCGATTATCGCCTGAAACAAAATTCAAATTATAAAAATTGTGGATTATAATCCTTCTACTGGTATATTATTTTGTCGGTCAAATGATCATCTAGGAAAAAAATTTGGACGAGGTACAGACCTTGCATTTGTGACATCGAGTATGATGTTCTTGAGGTTCGGGTCTCTTAGGACAGTAAAAGGCTTGATGAGCTGCGAGATTATCCATGGAAGCGAATTTAATGCCACAAGCGGCGCATATCAGTTGAACGAGAGGAGGTGAAGGTGTACCAGGTGGCGGTGGACTGCTTATTGTACTTTCTCGTGCTTGACAATAGTGTTTCTTATGAGCCACGAAATTTTCATGTCGACAGAAAACGATGTTGCACTCTTTACACCTGAAACAGTATGAAATTAAATAGATTCAAAGCGTTGCTAAAATCCAGAGCCAGTGTTTATACAGGGAATACGGGGTTTCAAATTTAAAATAACATCTTCAAATATTAAGGATGAACTCACCTAGAGACGCCTTGCTTAACAAGAACTCCAGGAACTGGAGGTGGAGGCAGTTCAGCCAATCTGAGTGCTAGTTCCGTAGGTGCCGTAGGAGCAGTAGTTCCAGTTTGAGACCTCGCTCTGGGACTACTGCTGCCTCTGGATCTGGGACTTCCTGGAGGAGGCGGTAAGGACGACGGAGCTGGGGAGACCCTATTCTCCTTTTCATCCTGGTGAACAGGCGAACGCCTGATGCTGAGATCGAGTGGTGCCGAGGCTGGAGCGGAAGGTGAAGTGGAGGTATTACTACCGGAGGATGGCGTTGAAGGTTTGTTGGCAGCCCTGAGAACTGAGGGAGCCTCAGTGATAGTGTTCTGTGTAGTGGAAATGCCCCTCGTCATCGGCTGCAGGGAACCATTTGGCAAAAGGAAGCACGCGGTGTCTGGAGCGGGAAGAGTTGGTGCTGCCAGCACACTGGCGCCCCGGAAGAGAGAATAAGGAACGATGAGAATGGGATTCGTTGGCAGGGCTAAGCACGGTTGAGGTGGTGGCGAATCACCAGGACTCGAACTTGTTGGCGGCGAGGCTTTCACGAATGCGGGAGCTGGTTGAACGTCTTTCACTACGTGTCTAGTACTACAATAATGAGTCTTGTGTGCTCGGTAGGTCTTCAAGGAACTAAACCTGTGGAGTTGAATTATAGAATTAATCTTCAAATCGTTTACGAATGAAATTCAAGAATTTCTACAACGTTTTTTTAGTTTTTCTGACCTGATGTCACAATTCCGACAGTATCTTTCAGCCTCTTCATTCAGTGATCCATTCACCGTAGGAGTGACGCTTCCAGAATTTCCTACTGCGGTTGTTGGAGCTGGTGGTACCGAAGGTGGCACAGGTGAGGCAGCATGCATCCGCATATGTCGATTGAGTGAAACCTTTTTATCAGCACTGTATGAACAGTGAGGGCAAGCATAGGCCTTGCGAACGTCGAATTTGCCATTCTTTTCGTCATCGTCGTCATTGTTCGCCCCATCTTCCTCGAGTCGTGGCCTGTGGGCGCAGTAAACGGTCTGGTGAGCCTCCAAAGTACTTGCTGAACTAAACCTAATCCCACAGGGACGACAAATTAGTGGAGCTGGTCGCGACGCCTCTACTGTTATCGTCTCCTTTCCGTCGGTTGGCAGCACGAAAAGTCTGCCAGAGGCTATCGCTGAAAAAAATACAAAATGCTATCAATAAATGATCTTGAGTTAAATGTAAATTAACGAATGACTAAGTGGATTCACTAAGTCGAAAGAATTTATATTTGTCTCTAATTTTCGTCGAAAGAAATGAGTGAAACGAATTTCATCAGCTGTTTGCGTAATCATTTTTGAATTATCAATTGCATGAACAAAGTCCACTGAATGCATTTCTTCATTTTGATAATGAATGAATTGATAATGAATCAGAATACGCTTCAAGTGCCTTTTCTTTTGTTATATTTGCAAGAAGATTTATCATATCCACGTACTTGATTTAAATTCTGAAGTCAACTTTTCTGAGGTATTTCAAAAAACTGATTCTTACCGTTTTGGAGGCCAGCAGGAAGAGGTGGTGTTTGATTTGGTGGAGAGACATTTTCGGGTTTGATAGTGAGGGCGGCAACGGTAGCTGGCCGGAGAGCAGGATCCGTTGCCAGACTAGCATTCAGTCTCAATCTCGGCGTGGCATCATCATCTAGCCTCGCCTTTTTTGTATCGTAGGATGCGTCATCTGATCGTCGAGAGTCTTCGGAATCTCTTCTAGTATCTCTTCGCCGCGTTGAGGATGACGAAGACGAGGGTCTACCACCACAATCCTCCGAGTCTTTAATAACCATATTCGAATCCTCGTCGACGTCGATTCGTGATGCCTTCGGACTCGACTCTTGAGTCGATGTTGTTCTTGTCGAAGAATGCCTTTCTCTCGATCCTCTCGAAGCCTACAAAAATAATTAATACGTGGTTCATTAAAAAACTATGAGAATCCGTTACAATCCTTTTGAGAACTTTAAACAATTTCAACAAAGTTATAGAATTCCAGACGAGGGAGCTAATCAGAGATTACATCTAGCTTTCCAAATAACAACTGAACTAGATTTTTTGATAATTCTGCTGAGATGCATATCGCTCACGACAGGATAGTTTTTTTTTTATGGGACCTTGTAGACCTATTCAGCATGACACCTATTTCCTGTGAAGTGGCTATCTCATGAACTATCTTTAAAGTTTAGGAAACTTAACACGAGATTTAACCGTAGATAGTTCCTAAATTAGACCAAAATTTGTTCGAAACTCAAAGACGTAGTTGTTTTTCGAATACAAAATTTTTAAAGAATCACTTCGAACAGGTTTTTAAGAATCTTTTTTTTTTTAATGAGAAGAATGAACTGACCTCGATATCCTCGGTAAAGCTAGAGAGTCGTTTTCTCGCATCTTCGGAAAGTACGCTCAATCGTAACCGGATATCCTCAGCAACGGAATTCGGGGATATCACAGATATCGAGTTGAGTCTTGGTGGGGGTGGTAAACTTGACTCCTCTTCAACGGCTGATGCTGAAGGACTTGAAACCGCGGATCCACAACCCTCCGCTCCACTGTTCACGGACGGTGTCTTTTCCGAGTCACTCCACTCCTCATCCTCCCCTGAAAAATAGAAATAACATTCAATTAATAACAATTGTCAGAATTATTCATAAAGAAGAAAATAAATAAATCATTGGCAATCAATTGTAGTAAAAATATAGTACATTTGAAATTGAAAGTCCTCCAATTGCATTTACTGGAGACGACCATCATGTCTCAAGACCTCACTTAGAAGAAGAAACTGGTACTGATACCGGAAGTCCCATAAGCACGAAACTATTTTATATTATATTTGCAAATTATATGGGATATATTCTATAATGTGTATAGAAACGATGCGTCTCTGGTGCCGTTCACGTCTCTAGTGGGGTATCTCCACAAGCCAAGCCATGCGTATTTCTCCCCTCTCTCTCTCTGTCCCTATCTCGTTCCCCCCTCATCGCCCCGGGTCGCCACTATTCAGCTTATCAATCCATCTATCTCGTCTCCCTCCTCTTTTTCCTTCAACTTGGTTCTTCACACCCCTTGCGTTCCCCACCACGTGCGCAAAAGCCACTCACATTGCCAGTTTCCGAGTTTCAGAACCAAGGGGTCTCTTTGCCACAGCCAGATCGACCACAGCATTATTTATCTGCTCGAAATGGTTCAGATAACTGAAACCTAGAAGCTGATTGAACGCTCCAGGTCAGATATTCGAAACTAACAATGCCTAGACTATCAAAGGATCATGATAAAAAAATGATGATTTTAAAAAGATAACTTTATCTCTGGGTTAGATATAGATTTTAAAGTTTCTGAGTTTAAAGATTAGAGTCTGCAAGAAGAAAATTCCTAAACCATAAAAATAGTAAAAATGTGGATCTTATAGTAAAGCAACTTAAGATATTCAACATCAATATTTGGACATTTAAAATTATTTTCTCTTGTTCGATTGATTGTCATCGAAAGCTTATCATCAAATTCAGGTGCAAGCTATAGGTTCCAATTGCTGGTTTGAACAAAGGGAATATTTCGGGACCAACAAAAGGAAAAAGGGATGGAAGAGGAAAATCGTATAGAAAAGTCTGAACCGGTGGAGCACTTAGTTGCATAAAGCCTTGAAGGTATCGGTTCCGAGAAGTCTTATCGGGTCGCGGATATGTTAATGGCGGCCGTGTTTCCCCTCCCCTTTTGAAGATATATTGCACCCTAGTAGCCGTGATGAAGGCGGTGGAGGCGATGGAGGAGGTCTGCAGGCACCCCCGATTGGGAGCGTTCTTGCATGCACGCGCAATTAAGAATTGACCGTAGCGAACTCTCTCGAACTAAGTTGCTGTTGCTGTTGCTGGTTGTTGCTGCAAAGGTGTACCGATCCATCGATGAGAGTCAACAGAGTTACAAGCTTCGCGGGACCACGTAGATAGCCTAGACGAGCTCCAACCCCAATCTAACTTTTAATCTTCCTTTCTCTCTCTCTCTCGTCGCAGTCACTCACTCTCCCACTCACTCAATCCCTCTTTTCCTTCTTCCTGCCGTCAGTGCTTTTGAAACATGTAATTAAAGCATCCGGGTAACTATTATCAGCTACTTCAGGTCTATAGGATATTCGTATTTCGTCGGTATATTTCGAGACTTTGAGACAAGAAATTTAAAAAATACTTACGACGGATAAAAAACCGTCGTAATAAACTAATATTTAAACTAATATTTACTATATTATTCATTCATTCATTTATTATTTAGAGAGGATTTTGGGATCCTTGGAGACGAGTTCCTAATGTTTATACTTTGATATGGATTTTATCTGACAATAAGTGCCTTTGTGGGAAATTAAAAAAAAGTAGATTATATCTTTGAATTAATAAGAGTTTAATCTATAGTATTCTTCGAGATATGAAAAGATATATCGAATATGACGCGCGTAGATGTGCAGAAAACTTCATCGATTAGATTAGGCCACTTTTATGCGTGAATTCAATTTGAAGATGGAAGCATAAATGAACTCATGGTTCAATTTATATAAAATTGGATTAGGCTCGAAGATAAAAGAGCTCCTTTGTGCGTCTGAATATTTAAAGATTTTAAAAGCCGATCCCTCTGAAATGTAGAGCTTCAGTCCAAACTTTGTGCAAGATTGGCTTTTGTAAATTTGCAAACTTTAAATAGTCAGAAGTTTTTAAAGAACGCTTAAGTAGGATTGCGATTGTAGAGACATTTGTCAACTGGTATTTTATTTTACATAACAGGCATACCAGACATAACAGACATAACAGACATAAGCGATAAGTCAATACCCGGAAATGCATGAAATGATTCTCAACCCTCTGGCCATGGGAGCACGTTTTCCCGCACCTACGTTTCTTCCGAGAAATTCAGATGGTATTGCGGAGGACATTATTCATGCAAATCCACCAATCCTACGTCACCAATCCGGCATGTTCTTCTGGTGGTCAGTGTTCAGGTCAGGTTACATGTGTGACCTATAGGACAAGGGGAAGAAACAATTATCCCTGATGGGTAGCACGCGGGTTCGGAACAAGCCTTACTCAAGTTCAAGAGTATATGTTATAGAAAGTCTGTATGTTCCTGATGAAGTTGGTAGTCGCGGGACTCAAGCATCGCACATCGGATAAGCAATAGTAGTACGATGAAGAGGATGAAGACGTGGTGCAGCCCGATGAGAAGGTTGCAAGTTGAGCTCTCACTTAGCAGCCCAGTGTCACGATCAGGAAGGCGCATTAGCATATCTCCGCTCCGTGTAGAGCAGAACCTCGGCACGAGCATTCTCGCATGGGTTATGCCCTCGAGAAAAGGGAACCTGAGGAGAGGAGGACTCACTCAGCAGACACCGGTCCCGTCGCGTGTTGGCTCTCGTCACGATCAGGATCCTATTTACATAGCGCCGATGAAGCTCCTGGAGAGACCAATGTTCTCTATCCATCCACGTAGGCCAACGAGCTCCCAGCCTTCAAATGATAAGCTTGAGTTTCCTATCAGTGATCATCAACTTTTATTTCTCGGAACCGTATATGTTGAGCTGAATAAATTATAATTTTCGTGAAATGATATCAAGAGATTGTAATCACGTAATTGAGTATTGGATTTGGGTAGATGGCAATCTGTTTCCAAAAATATGGTTGACTGATACTTCAGGGGTTGACGACTTGCAATTTGAATGGAGATCTCATGAGCTTATCAGAAAATTGATACATTAGCCTGTTTATGTTTCGGAATTGAACATTGAAGGAATTTTTAGAACTGTGAATATCTGAACCAGAATAAATCAGACCGGAATAAATCAAATAAAATGAGTGTAATCATATAAAATAGGTATGAGTGGTTCAAGGAAATTTCCGGAAGCAATTTAGCGGGTATAGCAATGTAGGCAAGACTAGGAAGACATGTATTGACTGAATGACTCACAGCCACCATGTAACTCGTAACCCTTGTAATTCGCAGCTGCATATAGCGCAGAGTAGTTCAATGTTAACCAGAGACCTCTTGCAGTCGCGTGCAGCTTCAGATAGGATGCTGTGGGAACCTTGACTATATCTCTCAGAAGAGAGCAGAGAATCCCATTTGTCAATAGTATCAGTAGATACCATACGTGTTTCATCTATTAAAACACGCTCTACAAAGTCTAGTCTACAGCTTCTGATTACACCATCAGAAAATTTCTCAAACTGTTTCATTACTTTTGCCTTTCGACCAAACATTAGCAGTATAGTTGTCAAGTATGTTCTTTTAATCCTACAACATATGCAATTACTAAATAATCTTAAAAGATATGCCATTCGATTACAAAATAATTCAAAAATATTATGCATTTCAAATACGACTTTTAACAATCAATTCACATATGAGTGAACCTGGAAGAAGATGAGAGTAGATCTTGAGAATGTAAATACGTTATCGTTGGTATCCTTGGGCCATATGCGATCCACTAGTAAAGTTCGACGTTCGATTATCGGTCATATGTCTGCAATGCGTCTGGCTTTAAATTGATTGATTCTGCTGGGTCTGATCTGATTTCTATTTATTTCCAAAGAAAGATAGGTTTAATTTAGACTCGTCTTTACATTTTGAGATCGAAACTTTAGTGATTTTTTAATGCTTTATACTGAAAGGATTCAACCTCTCGGAATGCATTTACAGAAATCTCGGTTCTAATCAGGAGGTTGATTTGGGGTCTTAATTAATTCGTGCGATTGAATTTTTACCCCGATCCCAAATACCATCTTGCCAATCCAATCTGGTAAGAAAAGCACCTTATTGGCGGCGCGAGACGCAGTGCTTCTTATCTCCTGGTGGGAACAGGATCCGAGGCAGGACGACGCTTCGAGGACGAGACCGATATCGTCCTCGCCATCTGTCACCGCGAACGCTCTCGGTCGAATGCTTCAATGCTGCTGTCTTTTTCAACCAATGAAAAAAGCATCTATCCGCGCCTGTAGAGCGCGCGCCGGACTACGTTGAATATGTAGAAGTAGGATGGTTTATACGTGTCGTCGATTAAGCCTTAAGATGGGGTAGTCATTAAGAGATAGCGCCCGTCGACACTCAAGAGACACTCTTCGCGATAACAGTACCTACTCCACCTTCTCTTTCTTTTTTCTCGCAATACCTCGGCACACATCACTGAAAGAGGCACACGCGAGCTTCGAAAAGAATATTCTTTCAGGTTTAAATTAATATTAAGTGTTCGGAAATTTATTCGAAAAAGCAGTTTAAACATGGAGCAGAGCTTTGGCTAATTTTCAAGTATAATGAGTATATAAGTGGAATAATGACGTGCAGGGAAATAAATTAAATCAAGCTCGCACAATAATCTATTTATCTAAAATAATAGCTTGTTAAACCATTTTTTAGAAAACCACAGATTATATAATTATATAATCGATTATTACAATTATATAATCTATTACTTGCATACTTGATCTATATATATATATATATATATGGGATGTGGCTTCGGTTATTTTGCGACGTGGACGTCAAAGGTACCTAACGAATTAGAGATAAATAGCTTCTATGGAGGATGAGAGAGTGTGAGGGAGAGATGGGCTGAAACTCGCTCTCGTCTAGCGAGATCTAATCTTGCATTCCCGCGCTGCGTACCTAATTAAAGATCGATATCTCCCGATATTATTGCAGTCCCCTTTCCCCCGAAGCATTCCCCTTCCTCTTTGCCACCCCCTCTAGCAGGTTATTAAATTCTCCTATCAGGAGGATCTGGCCTGGCCGGTCCTGGCTCACTATCTGATCAGACGAACCTCTGGTCTCGTTACCTTTTGGCCGTCCATCCGTCCAACCAAGCTTTCGATCTGCGACCCACGTCCTCATCCAGATTTCTCGATTTTCCGATTTCGAAATCAAACCGAGACTCGAGTTGATCTCGTTTCTTTTTCTAGTTATCGCGAGAGTAAAGGAAAATACAGAAGTTTTCAAATAAGAAATTGTACTGTTTCAAAAGTTTCAGAAAAAGTAGTCCAGTTTTGAATGACTTATAGTTATTTTAATATTATTTTATTAATACTAGCAAACTATATTTCGAAAGATAGGGAAATTTCTTTTGCCAATTTAACTATTTCTAAAGGTACGATGGATATATTTTTCCAAAGAACATTTTTTCACAAGTTCCTGATTAGATTTATCACTTCGAGTTCTAGCTAGAGGTACTGGCTAGGCTACCAAGTCAAAGCAAACGAGGCATTCTAGTTAGCACCTAACTTCAAACAAAGACAAGTGGGGATATTCCACGGGCGAGAGTTTCAAGATATTTCATTTCACCACTTTTTTAGAGAAGATAATTATTGCAACTGCTCATTAAATCAATTAATAAGCCACTCGACACGGTTTCATTAATAACTTCTTACTAATGCAGCCTGCATCTCCCATAATATTGTGACGTTCATTATGAACGACACCTTGAAGGCTTCAAGGAAAGAGAGAGAGAGAGAGAGAGGGAGAGAGAGTGAAAGAGAGGGAGAGAGAGCGCTGGCCAAAAAGAGGTGCCAAGATATACTGAGTGTCCATTGATAATTATTCATTCGGTCCAGCCCTCGACTGGAGATATCCATCTTAAAACCGTCTACCAGGAGGTAGGTGAGAGGTGTTCTGGTCTGATACGAAATCTCGTATGTCGGTTCAAGACTAACGCAGGAAGACTACGAGTGAGAAGGAGTGAGAATGAGACTGGGACGCTGCAGAGAGCAAAAGGAGAACAAGATGAGAGGGTGAGAGATAGAAAGAGTTTAATGTATGCACGCCGAGGTCCCGCCGAGCGATAATTGCCAGCGAGCTGCAGTCACGTCTCAATGCTTAGTCGCTCTCGTATTGAGCTACCGGCTGCTGAACTGACTTCACTGCAGCTTGAACCACTACAGCATGTCGGCGGGTGGACATGGTGAACGCAAACGCCACGCCGAGAAATTAAAAGTCACCCGACCAATCCTCGTCGAAACGATCTTCGACTGCAAGATAGGACTAAGTATATGCGGCTACAACTTCAATGCACGTACATACGAGTTCATTCGCTGCTCACGAATATCAGCGACAGCGCAGATGCGTTCGTGGAACGCGTCAGGTCTGGTAAAAATATAGCGCGCAAGTAACATCGCAGCGCGTGAGATACGAAAAGCAGAATGCAAAAGACGAGAGGGTCCAGATTAAGGGGGCTGATAATACTGAAATGAAATTAACGGTCGAATATCGTTAATTGCTGATTACAATGTCAACTTCTCCGAGTCCAATCGAAGGCCGATTTCTGTGTATTTCCCCGAGGACCCTGAGAGATTTTAACCCAAGGTGGTAGAAAACAATCTTCAGGTTTTTTTATCTTGCGATGAGTCATTGAGGTTTATTTGATATAGGGATTTTAGTTGATATCAATTCTCATTTTTATGCGTAATCAAAATTACGAGAGCATTTAAAGTTCATTGAATCTCCTCTGCACATCATTCATTCACCAAACATCTTTTTTTTAATTTATATATAATTGGACTAAATTTTTTAACTCCTACATGTATTGCAGTCAAATATAAGGATTCAGATGAATTTATGAAAAATCCTTTAATTCAAAGATATTTTCTCTTTGACCCTATATCAATGGTACGTTTGTTTGATTCAAACAAACTTCTTTCTGAGTATAGTCTCTTGGAAGTAGTCAATATACTAGCTTCCTAATCCACCGACCGACACGATCTTCTGCAATGATTCAGCACAAACCCAAGATGCAATCATCAGCTCGGCTCAATTCTTTAAGTCTAGAGTTTGGAAAATGAGCATCATCATTCCATCATCTAAAGATTTTCTGCCTCCATCTAATTCAATTAGTGAAATATAAAATATATTATTACACGCTATTCAAACCAATTGAAAGGCTTCTAAACATTCAGTATTTTCCATTTGTCACTTTTCACTCTTTAATCATCCTCTTCACAAAGAAGAAACAGTAAAACATTCTAACAAGTTTCATCGTAGAAAGGCTAGAATGATTATATAGCGTCAGTCATAGGTAATTTCTCAGCGATCCTGAACATTTATTATTCCGCATCTTTAATAATATTGGAAATATTTCTAATTTAAAAATGAAGGATTAATGGGTTAAGGGATTAACATGGGTTAATCCCTTATGACATGCAACCCTTCAAATATCATTGCATCATCTCTACTATTCTTATAGTTTTTCATCTGCACTCAGCGATTCAGAATTGTCTCCATAAATAATAAGGACACCTTGTGTAAACGCATTACAAGAGCGAAACATGAAGCACGATTATAGGTCGAAGGTTTTCCTTTGCAGGGTCGACATTATTTACGACACTCGACGAGTAATCTCGTCTCCATTGTGTACGTAAGTCATAGGAACTGGTAGGTATCTACGTCGCCAGAAGTGGCATGAGAGGGAAGAGAGAAGCGCATTAACGAGAAAGTGCACGACGTGTGTACGTAAAGCGTCGGGTTACGGCCAGTCCGTGACTTCGGCTTCGATGGCTGTCGACCACTGTTACCCCATTCCACCCCCAAATCCACCCCCGAAGGGTAGGTCGGACTCTGATCGCATCGACACGCCTCGAGACGGTGAACGTTACATAAATCCTGCGGGGCGTTATTCAATTTACAAGGCTTTATACTAAGGAAGGTATACCTCGTAAAAATTATATCTCGTACCTTGCATTATGCATTTTAGCGGCCTTTGCAGCTTCTCTGCACAAGATTAGTCAGAAATGAAGAAAATGAAGCTGGGGTTTGAATGAAGCAGCTCTTTTTTGTCTTGGATTAAATCTTCACCGAGCACAATTAAGACTAACGAGAAATCACCATAGAATTTATTAAGCGCCGAAAAAAAGCAACTGAAAGTTTGAAAATAAAATTCTAAAGCATTAAATAGTCACGAAATGATTTCTTCAGCATAAGGTATTTTCAGGTGTATACATTTCTTTATAAGTGCTGATGTGATTTCGAAAGGTCGTGACAATTTATCTTCGTGCAATACTGTATGCAAAATTACCATATTCCACATCTTTGATTTATGAAGAGTGACTTAAAGCACGAAACTTGTCTTTTAACTATCTTTAATCTGAAAGTTTGTTGCAAAAAGTGTTTTGAAATTGAGAGAGGATTGGAATTTGAATGTAGGCTGATTGAAAGATTTTACCATTTGAGCAAGCATCGCATTGTGGCTTGAATGGCAACGTGAACCAAAACAATATCAAAAATTGTTTGTAATCTTGATCCTCACAAATCACTCCTTCAATAATATGATCATGTTAAACGCTAATGGAAAATTGAATACAATTGAATCCTGAGTATCAGATATGAGCAAATCCCTGCAGAGACATCTCAGATAAAAAATGCAGAATGCAAGACCTTACTTCATTTTTTAGGATGCTGGATCGAAGTGATGAAGGTCAGTGACGTCGAGGGAAGATTAGGTTCTCTCTCCCTATGTCTGAAACAGTGGCGTTAGGAAAGGGGGTTCCTATTAAGAAAAAGAGCACTTAGCTGAGTGGAGGGGGAATGCGGGGGATGCTTTATCTCGGGCAAGCCATTCACGTTGTCTTATCTACCGTAAAAACTTCGACTTTAACCACCGGGGATCATAATCGAGTTTATCTGGTGAGCTTTATCCCTGGTCCGACGTGCACCAAAGGCTATCTCCCCTTTCCTCATCTATTCCGGCGGATTTTATCGCGAAACTTTGAACCGAGGACGCGATCGCGCGAGAAATACAGAAGTCGAAACCGACTTACAATGTGCATATATCTATATCTATACATACATAGTACGTGGGCATACTGCATGCATACATGTGCCAATTGTACATATATAGATAGTTGTAAAAAAATTTTATATCAGGGGAGTATAAAAGATGGAGATGAAGGAGTCGATCAAGAACGAACAATGAGAAACCTGGATAGAGGAGCATACGACACGTTGGAACTACTATCGATGAACTTTTCAAAGCGTCCTTTCATAAAGGATAGTCGCAAAGTCGACCTCAGGTCTCTCGGAAAGAAGAATTAGCCAAAACGAATTATCGACCAAACTTTCGGAACGCTCTGTGCCCGAGTACTGGCCTCGTATCGATCTTTGTCGAGTCTAATATGTATTACGCTATTAAAGAGACACATGCAATTTAAAGCCTGGTTTTGAATCATTTTGATATTATATGAGCGATACGTATTAAAATCATTCGATAAAAGAGGCTAATATTGTTTTCAAGATCTGTTTTTTTTTTCTGCCTGATTAAGCAATAAATTTTGATAAGAAGTGATCAGCGACTGGAAAGAATGCATTAAGATTCTAGGTCCCCTTTGTTAAGAAAAGTCAGTCTTTTCACATCTCGATAAAGATGCCCCTGTTTGGAAGCTTCACCCGGAATTACTCGGTACACGATCTCTCGAAGGCGGATTCATGTTTCGAGATGGAGGAACGAAACGAGAGAATCTCGATTCCCGAAGCCTTTTAGTCACTTTACGACCCCGGAGACAAGGTATCTTGGAGTCTCTGGTAGAGACGATGGAGGCGGGGGTTGGACGGCGGTTAGATACGGAACCATCATATTGAAAACCATAATTCGTGGGGCCCACGGAGGCTATCTCATCGCGTCACAATAAATACTGATTCCTGGAAGGCGGCCCCGTATCTGGAGACCGTGTGGTGAAGTCACTTATACTTACTTATACCTTACCCTCTCCTCCCCCTCATCACCCCACCGCAAGTCCCACCTCCCTCAAGACCGATAGCGCGAAGGTAATTATTTCCGATAGCTCGATATCACGTCGTTATTGCTTATGCTTTATGAGCGACGAGCACTACTCTCTTCCGATCCTCTTTCTTCTTGAGGCCTTTCGTCCATATCCACCGAACAATCACGTCCCATCCGTCAGTCTAATGGACCCACACGAGTAACCGTTTTCAAGGTGTTCGACCTCTCGAAACGCACTCGTTTTATGGTCAACTGAGTAAACAGGGATAAAGTATTCGAGTAACTTCGTACCTTGAAAATTATACGAGGATCGAAGTTTAAAGTGAGTGTATTGTATGGAGAAAACAAAAACTGTAATTGAATCTCATAAATCTTCTTCTGAAATGTTCTACTTCTGCTTAAATATTTTTCTCCTTTATAAGGTCATGCAGACTTTTATTCATAGCTGTTCTTTTACTCAAAAATCACTATATGAATCAACTCTTCTCAAGCAGATTGATATGTCGATCCTTATAGTCACCTCTGGATGTTGAACAACCTTTCGTGAAGCACAATTTAAACTATTAAAATTTTTGTTTTCAACAAACTGGATCAGAATCTCTTTGTGTCAATCTCTGTCATTTCCCAGAAACCAATCTCAGCTTAAGTAAATATATTCTGAACAAAACCCAGCTTCAAAATCGGACAAATGTCAACCCACTAAAAGACTTTGTCATTCCTAATCAGCTACAGACCTAGATTATCAACATTCCACGATCAGACTTCAAATTCCGTTGAAGAAATATCTGTTATCTGCTCCATAGGTCACTAACCGACCTTCTCTCACTTATACAATCTACATAGTCCACAAAAATGTTCAATGACCAGACAACATGACTCGGATCAACACACGCTTTACCAAACTCGTCCAAACCGATCATCCTGACCAGCCGCCCAAGGGTGCGGACTGGACACATCTCAGGGTCTCCGGAAGGGGAAATGAAGAGAGAGAGAGCAAAATAGAGAGAGAAGGATCCATGATTCTCTCTATATGAAGGGGGAAGGGACAAGATCAGATATAGAGCCCCCTTGGGAGGAAGACGAGGAGGTGTTACGGTTGTGTGCGAGGACCTCTTTATCGTGATCCCGTCCTGCAGCTCAGCTCCTCATTAGCCCGCTCACTCATCAATCACTTTGTCCACGACGGTCTCTAACGTCCAGCTGTTATCTCGAACCGCGAGCATGTTTGTTTGTACGTATGTATGTATGCATGTATGTAAGATCAGACCAGCACGGGGTCGAGGTGGACTAGAGTGGTGTGTCCCAATATTTGGACCAGCGGCTTCTTCTCAGTAGCGGATCCCGCCGGGTGACTACACCTTGGGCCCCGAAGATCGAGCTTCAGGAATTTAGATTGACTTCTACAAGTTCTTACAACGTGTTCTAGTAGCGGTAACTCTGTCATCACTAATTGACGTGATTATAAAACTTTCAAATTATGATCTCTTTGTTTTGTCTTCCAAAAAGATGTGACGGAATTAATCAGATCTGTAAAATGAAATCTCTCTTCTTTAAAGAAGCTTCCTTCTAAACCAAGGAAGAGAAGACCTTTAAACCTTCAGAAGAGAAGTCCTTTAGACAAATCAATTTCACGTGCATTGGATGTATCGCAGAATAAGATATCAATGCAGTCTTGCAAACAGTATCAAAAACCCATCAGTGGATCCAGCCCTGATTCAGAAATACGTTTTAATATCTATCCCGGTCAGTAGATGTAATAATTCATTTGATTGATTGCGATGATGAAACTTTCAGAAAATCATAACTTTGACTTTCCAGAAGTCGTTTATCTTCTCATCGAACTTCAATAACAAATTCCGAGGAATCGCTCCTGATCTAATGGATGAATCAAAGACCCTGTGGTCGTTTCTCTTCTGGATATTAAGCGGGTACTTTTTGCTTCGGCACCTTTTTACATCGTTCTTGAGTCTAGATCCGCCACTGGTCTGCCTCTCGAAAAGATTCGATCGTGTTCAGGACTGCGGTTCCTGCCTGGTAAAGATCGATTGCGATAATACGAGCGGATTCGTCTGCCCGCTTGTTTATTCGGTGCAAAAGCAGCATCTGTAAGACGGCCTGATCGAAGTTAAAGTTTACGTCTTGAAGCAATCCTAATGATATATATATATATATAGCCTGTCTTTAATTGCATTTAATTTATATCTAAATAAGCATCATCTACCAATGCAGTTTCTAAGAGCGCTGTAATTCTAAAAGATTAGAAATATGGAGCATAAGAATAACTTTGAAACTAGTAGATAAGGTCTAAAATAAGGTCTGTATAAATTTGTATGGTTCTTCGGTGTAAGATTAAATTTTGATATAAGGGAAGCGCACTAAAGGGAACAAGCTTGAATAATCAAATTTAGATATCATCAGGTGAGAGAAACTTTTGCTGGTGGGAGGAATTCGCAAAGTTTTGATCAGTCTGCATGTATTGAAGATGAGAGTCAGTTCAGTTAATCTTCGGTTGCTGTATAGCTCGATATTGTTTAACTTAGCTCGTTATCACGAGATGCACTCTGTAGCCATCTCTCCAGGGTAGGAAGATAGTACAAGCAGCGCCTTCGAAGCGACTCCCCCTTTCCCTCCATTTTCCTCCCTTCCACCTCTTGACATCCTCGACCGAGAAAAGGGGTTGGGGGTTGTAAGGGAGCTGCATCCAACCGATAACACCTCCTGGTCTGATAACACTTGGTCCAGACTCTCCTGCGACTCTCTCCTGTCCTCACCTAGTTCAAATGGCCCGCACAACAAAAAAAATGTGATAAAAGGAGAAGTGAGCTCGGAATGGACCAACAAAATAAAAAGAGAGAGGTGAAGAGCACGGGACGATTTTCATGGTATCGAGGTTAGCATTCGTGTCCGATAATCATTAACGATGAAGAAGACTGCACTCGAAGTTGGAACACTTCTACTTTTTATCAAAAGAAAGAGAAAGCGGTTCAAAAGCTAGAGGCTGAAGAGAAGATTTGTAGTGTGGGATGGCAGTAGGGATGCCTGGGAGCTCGCAGTTGGTCTGCCGCTACCAATGATAAGGCCCAACCGCATAATGCGTTCGTTGTGCGAGGGCGATGCGAAATACGTCAAGGTCGTCCAGGTCATCAGCGTATGGAAATATTGCGAAAATTGTGTCTAGATAAGCTGGAAATCTTAGCTTGGATGGATTAAAATTATTGCTTTTATCCAATTTTATCCAACTTCATGGAATTACTTAAGCTGGAAGATTGGAATCAAGTGCGAGAATTTGTGAAATACAATTGATAAAACATGTTTGAATTCGTCTCTAATTCCACTAATCTAGATATAATAACACGAGAAATCTAACTTCCTCTATATGAATCAAACACACCTAGTTTCTTAAAACACTGAATACCTTAACGCAATTCTTCAAAGTTTGCACGATGAGATATCGCGCGAAACGTTTTGCGTCGTATAAATGTAATCTACTCGTATTTATACCTCATTCTTTTCATAAAAGGACAGCAAGTAACGGACTTAGTGAAAGCTGGAGGGAGAGGAAGAAATATAGATATACAGAGAGAGGACATGTAAAACGTAGAGAAATGCGTGGGAGAATAAGAGTGAGAGGTAAGGGCGAAAAGGGGCGCTTGGTTCTCGGCTACGGGGTTTATAATAAAGCCTGCAGGGGCCAAGATAGGTGCTTGGCAGCCGTTATCAGCTGGTCCAGCGTTCGGGTCGTCCTTCTCCGGAAACCTGGGCTATGCCGCAATTCTCCATTGAAATGCCCACCTACAATTGCGAGAATTCATTCCGAGATCTTTTCCAACTTAGATGTACTCTAACTTTCCACAGAAGTCGAATCAAATCTTTTCTACGGACTCAAATCAACGATTCAAATCTACTTTCTTCAAAAATCTAAATCTAACTTTTTAAGAAGGAGAAAGAAATTGAGCTGTTTTTACCAGAAAGACAAAGTTAAACTGAACCAAGGGAAAAACAAAATACTAAACTTCTGTACTTGTGCTCTCGTATGTTCTAATCGGCGAGTGTACGCGTTTCACTGGCAGTTAGGTGGTGGTGTGTATTATAATGCAGTGTGAGTTATCAGACATCGGGGTGTTATCGGGTCTGGGATCGCTTGCCCCGCTGCTAAGCTCCCACCCCCGAGCACTCGGCCTCAACCCCCTAGGCGATAACGAAAGGGTTATCACGCCACGTTCCCCAACTGCCGCTGCCACCACCAGCAACGCCAACACTGCCGCCTCCACTGCCCGTCCAGGAGAGATTATTATTCTTTTTTTCCATGCTGGCTTTTTCGCTGTGCCCGATTACAATCCCTTTGACTTGGCCACTTTACTGCTCGCCGTGCGTTGCATTGTTTCTTTCCACCGGTTTCCTTCTTATCGACCTTCACCAACCCTCGACTTTAGAAGGAATCCCACCCCCCACCCTCTAATCTCTTCCGCGATTGAACTTGCCTTCACTAAGTGGCAGATCGATCGCTATTCGCTGAAAGCAGACAGATAGGCGATCACTGATTTTATTTTCGCAAAAATTTCTTCCTTGAAACGTTTCAGGGTAATTTGCTGATTTTTATTACAAAGATATTAATTTATTGAACTCCTTCCTTCAATTTAGGTGCTTATCAAAAGTGAATGTGCTTTGATCAAAAATAGCCAGAGATAATGTCAATCGCATTTCAAATTTTGAAGGATGTAAGCCGTGTATTTAAATTTTGATGAAGTAATGAAATATAGTGTCAATTTTTACTGATAAATGCAACTTGATAAAGAACTGTTATCAATTAATCATCACCACTCTTTAAAAGACTGAATGTATAATGTATATCTTTATCTTCAACTTCGGTCCTACTTTCTCCTCGCATAATTAATTACCGCGTTCAAGTCAATTCGGCAAATTCTAATTTCGAACTGGCCTCCTTTGCGATCGGTCCCGATCATCGTAGAATCCTCAATTCGGGATAACTTTCGCGATCAGACCCTACCAATTAAGGACGACACGAAACGTTGATGCGCATCAATGAATCTCCACCAAAATCTAAATATTCACGATTGAACTGGATTTATACGCCTGATCGGCAATTCTCGTGATTGGAGATATATCGATGTTAAGTCCGGGAGATGTATATACGATCCAAGGGAGAGAAGTGTGCGAGTCGCGATCGGATCGAGTGATTTTAAATAATTAATTAAGTCACGAACATCCCAAGCTGTCTCCCTATCTTGAACACGAAATCGACTCCGCACAAAAAAAAACAGATGAAGGAGCATGTATTCCTATTGGAGCCAGTCAACAATTGGAGAAATTGCCAATATATAAAAATAAGATTACAACGCGAACAACACGACTAAATTTAATTCCTTTACCATTTTTCTCTTGGCTTCTTAATAACAATAAAATTACTTTGCCACTAAAATTTAGTTACATAGAGAAATTAGAAAAGATTAGTTGTTAATTTAATTATAATAAATTATGTTTTTATTTTCCTAGTCGCATTTATTATTTTTAAATTGACTATTTTTAAATTGACTATTTTTAAATAGGAAGTAATTAGAAAACATTGAATTCGTTATCTGTCACGATCGCGGTGTGGATTGATAAGGAAAACGTAAACGCACGGCATACCGAAATGGACGGCACTTACCTCACCTAAACCTAATTAACGAGGCATATGGTTAATTGGTCGAGGCGTGACAGCTCGCGTGCAATCGTCTAGGTCTACGTTTACGTCTCTTGTCAGTAGAAGTCAATTTTCTAGGAATTTGTTATACTAATCCATTAAATCTCATTATAGAAGTTTAATAATCTTAATTTAAAATTAATTCCATTTAATTTAAATATGCGCGATTCAAATAAATAATTAATAGGGATTTAGGATGCCGATAAAGATCAAACACGTTAGGTGGAAACCTTCCTGGAATCCCAGTGTGAAATTACCCAGAATCTCACGTAGTAAAGCGATAAAATCACAGAATACTGATAGAAATTCAAATGACTGATAAAAATCACACACGCCACAAGGAGAAAATATTTTCTGCAGTCATGTAAATTTGAGAAAATTCGCAGACACATTTCTAAGATAGTGCAAATATTTATACTGTCAGACTACATTAACGAAGATTTTTTACAGAATGCGATATTGAAAATCTAGACATATGCAAAAAGCGGATGTAGTAAATTTTCCATATTGTATTTCTTTGCCTTATAAACTGGCGACTTTACTGATTATTATAACCTTCTGTGAAACTTTTTAAGTGACTTTATTTTCTTCTGGCAAACAAAGAAGAAGCTGAGATGAATTTAAAAGGTGATAATTATATTCATTAACTCATTCGACCTGACGTAAAACCATAAGACTATACCGGTTGGTTTGTATGAAGAAAAAGAAACAGAGAACGTGCGGTCTGTTGCTAATTTAATATCTCGATCCTTTATTTTTATTTCACGCGGCTAATGGCAGCAAATTTACTCGCGGTCTCGTTATCGTGTCGGCCGCTTCACTTCTCAGCTCTGAGAATATTCACAGCTTCATCTGAAGAAGCAACACCTTCTCTCGTTGGATAATTGGCTTGTCGCAATTTTCCGTCTCGAAAGCACACACAGAAATACAAGAATCTAGCTTTTTAGCATAACTGAGTTTTATTTTAGTCTTCAATTAAGTGATTTACTTAATTTCAACCATAAATTCATCTGAAATTCAGTTCTATCTGACAGTTGTTGTAAGACATTGATGAGGATCTGAAATGAATCAGTTAATGAAATTTTCTTCTCTCTATGAGGATAGGACATCCTTGTTGGTACCTAATAAGAATCGTGAGAGGCAGCGATGACAGCACAAGATATTAATCTCAAGTATCATCATACATCAACCTCTTGGAGACGAATGTGCGTCCCTTTCGCCAAGTTTTGCAGGATCTTCAGGGAATGTGAGGAATGCGATTCGCGTGCATCTCAGTACCTCGAGCCGGTATCGCCAGTCGTGGAAGGGAACAAATTGCGTACGAGACCGTTGTGGATACGATCCGCGGCTGCAGGATGAATCAGAGGAAGAGAGAACGAGCAAAAATATCTGAACACACTTACGCATACATAGGTACGGATGTTCCCCTATCAGGCGGGATCTACCGCGTATTTCCAAACAATGAGCGCACATCGCCAGTGAGAATCAGCAGAGCACATGGATGGGACCGGTGGTGCATCTCTCGCAATCCGGGATCGCAAGAAGAAGACTAGGAGGTTGAGAAGATTGCGGAGGCAGAGGACGGTTGAATGTATCGACAAGGAAGGCGAGAGTTGGGGAACCAGCGGCCCATTGGCTGTTGCGGTACCAACCTCCTCCAATCGGGACCAAAGTCCTCCTCCAGACCTGGTCTCATTCATAGATCAAGCTGGAGGAGGCCTTCGACCGACGGATCCGCAGATCTTTGTCGATCCGTCCGCAAAGTAACCATGGCGGCCAGAGGGCCCGTCCTCTGTGCCCTCTGGAAATCCCAGAGATCTGCCAATTATCCATACAGCGCGCCTTGGAACACCACGTTCATCTTGACCACCTCGTTCCCGACGCCCACGATGAGTCCTTATAAAACCCTGATCTATAATCAGGTCTTGATCTATTGTCACACCTTTTCGTTAATAATGGAATTGTCATGGTTTCAAATGGAGATCTTTTCAATGGTTTCATGGGGATCTTCACTCTTTAGAATATAGATGTCTAATTTTGATTAGCAATGCTTTTGGATGAGAAACGCCTTAACAAAATTATGATAAGGAATGAACGGATGTAGGAAGTGAGACTTGTGTTTAAACAATAGTAAAGTAACAAGCAAGATGTAAGTGATTAGAATAAGGAAACGAGACAAAGTATCTAGCAAGCTGAAGATTCTGAAAATCAGATCAATATTTAGCACTGCCAGAAGGACTTCTTGTAAGCAGACCTCTTCAAACACGTGTACACTAAGGAAGATAAAGTTAGCTTCACTTTTGCAAGAAGGTATATCTGATTTGTTGCATCTGTCTGTGCAGAACAGTTTACCCTGAAAGACATCGAGCAGAGCAGCTTACCATGTTTGGCTTACACTTGCGTTTGTATTTTCCCTTGTTCCTCTGAGCCCGTTTACCTTCTTCTCCACCCGCATTATCTTCGTTTAAAACATTATTTATTTCCAGTATTTCTTATCTATTACTGGTAGGGACCAATGGCATACTCCAGATCCAAGGTCTCATCCTTCCTTTCAACGATTGCATTTGAACATGTAATCTTTTTATTACCTTTTACTACGAATAATTTGTAGAAGATAAAGCCAATATTTCTTGAACTTTTGCATAGATATTCCGTATTTGTAAATATTATCTTCAAATATAAATATAATCTTCGAATATAAATACTTTCTATCGAATATTATTATAGCCATCAAGAATAATTTGCTCGAGAGTAAGAAGTGGAAGAATTGTAATGAAAGTTTTGAATACGTGTGACCATCTCACTGAAACGGGTCCTCGATAAATCTGGTTGGATATTCTCGAACAGCTACTGGGTTACACGACAAGCAGTTCGTGAGTCTTCTAATAACATACAACGGCGACCGGACTTCTCGCTCCAGGGGGGTGGCAAAGTAAGTAGTAACCCGGCACGAGCCACTTGATTACAGGACGGCTAGATGACGTGATATTAGCGTAATGAATACCGAAGGCTCTATCTCTTCCTTCATTTCACCTTCTCCTCTTTCTTCGGCGATAAATCTTTCTGCATAACAAGGTAGTCCCAGGCGCTACCGTATTCACCAATTCTCATCATTTCATATTTTTCAGTACCTCCTTGAAACATCTTTCAATATCTGAATTATAATTCAGTCTGTTAATAATATGTCTCTCAACACTAATAATAAAATTGACTGTGCTTGACTTCCAGCACAAAACGCCTCACCTAGAATAATTATTTTTCTACCCCCAAAATGATTTTTATCAGTGAGTGATTTAAATTTAATATTTTAGCAATATTAAATTCATCGCAATATGGCATTTAAAAATCTTCTAAGAAAGCAAATAAGTACATCAGATTCTTTTGGAAAATAAGATTAAGAAGAAAATACTTAATTGAAAAGACATCATTGAAAAGGCTTCCTCCCCCCGAAGCAGGAAATGTAAAATTGCGAGTGTTCGTGACGGGGGTTGTAACAGACGCGAATTCTTGGAGATTAAGGAGCAGTAAAAAGAGCGTGGCACGTTGTCGGCCTCTTGGAAGCAAGCATTAATTGCACATGCTTACGTCGCAGTGGAATTCGCGAACGTGATGGATAGCTTCGATGCTCGCAAGCGCCTCTTTCGCCCTCGCGACGTCACGACCGCCGCAAAGCGCTTCAGAATATCGCAGAATATAAATGAGCGTTCTTCCTTTCACCTGTTCTTTTCATCATCTTCTCATCATTAATTAGTATTCGATCGGTTATTACTCGTATTAGTCCTAAGAGACCATTAATTCCAAGTAATGAAGAAGTGGCGCAAGTTCCGTGTCTGATGAAAACGGGATTTTCTGTTTAAAAATATCTGTATCTACACTGCAGATGATTATTGTAAATAACTAATTTAATCCTCATCAACTCTTCACGATAATTAATTAACAAGATCTAAAAACATTCTTGTTTTCAGTATTTGTAACACAATCAAGCCGTCACAAACATTGAGTAAAGAAAAGCATGTTAGAGGCATCGATGTCTCCGAACTTTTCAGCCTCTGCAGAAAACATCGTACTTCTCAGTACAAATAACATCTAAGTAAGAATTAGAAACTTTTAAACAGATTTTTCTTCCAAAATATCGAACTTGACTTTTAATCCCAAAGTATGATATAATCTTCGATCTAAAAAATACTTCTAGGAGAAAATGTCTATTAAATTAGTCGAATATATCTTTAAAACTTCTTCTCGCTCATTCCCTACGTCTTTTTTATGTGCTTAACCAATCTTCTGTTCCTCTCTTTCCGTTGCGCCGTCCCAGATTAGTGAGCGGTAGAGGCACTCGACAAATTGCCGCCAATTAAAATTCTCCCCGACTCTACCCGAGGGACCAAGGAAATGCCTACACCTCCCTTTGAGCACCAACACCCTGTAACTATGTCACTTTAGTAAATTTGTGTGTGTAGCTGTGTATGCTCATTTCCAACGAAGGACCGGGTCAGAAAGACCAGCTTCACCCAATTAAGTTGTACCTGACCAAAGTCGAGGATGGGTAGGGACCCTTGTCCGCTGTTTAAATTAATTTAGTGTGGTATGCTCTCTTCCTCTTTCAAGAGTGAGACTCAAAAAGAAGTGCTAAAGAAAAACGAAAAATGATGTCGGGAAAAGATTTGAAGTTATGAGTATCTTTGATCCAATTAAGGCAATCACTCAAAAATTAGAGCTGCATTTCTCCAAATCTTAAGCACCACCAGAGAAAAAGTAAAATATATGGTACAACTACCAATTTGTGGTTGACACAGTCCTGGTTGTGACAACCATAGCATTTTTTCCATGAATGAACAGCCTCGTCTTGGATTATCTTTCATACAGTGAAAAGTGATCTGCACGTGTATGATATTGAACCCACTCTTCAATTAAGTAATCAGTTTCACCTCAAACTCTTTCAGTCCTCCAATCCTTTTAATTCGCGGCCCCCGAAGCGTCTCTCCCCTTCTGGTAATAAGTTCATTTCAGACAAACGGCTAATTATCGGTTGAACAAATCCATCACTAGCCTTCGCTCTTGTTAAAACCCTTATCAATATATCTTCCCGTGGAATTAAAAACTCGCTTTACCGTTCGAACAAAAATCCCAATCTCTCGGTGAAATATAGGCTCACAAGAGGCGGGATCCGCGGAACAGCAAGAGAAGTGAGTAGGAGGCAGAATCAGAATTGAAGGCGTCGAAGGACTGATATCCCGAGGTAATCCGCTACATTTTAATCATTGCCAATGGTAGTAATGGCGGGAGAGACCACGAGGAAGTCGGACTGGTTGTTGAAGAGATTCGAGAGTGGAGGAGAGACGACCGAGGCTCTGCGGATTGAGCTTATCTCAAATTCGCAGACGCGTCACAATCGATATATCTCGCGAAGACCCTTTCACGTGCGGGCACCTAGTCCTCCATCCTCTTCGACGCCTCTACAACTCCCTGATTCCCTCATCCTTCCAAATCTGCCCAATACTGGGAGGAAACTGGGGAAGGGTTAGAGGGAAGAGTAGATCAACCGATATCAAATCCTAGGTATAGAGAACCACCTAAACGTTACTATACAGTGGCACCCTCTGCCTCGAACCGCTGCTTCTGCCACTGCAGAAAAGATCAATTTTAGATTCGCAGCGATTTATAACTTCCTCTAATATGGCAATGATAGCATCGGTACCGCTCTCGCCCTCACGTTCCACCCTCGACTGCTCTTTGAGAGACACCTCTGCGCCTATATGTCGAACTGCTTTGGGATTCATGGATATGCTCACTTGTCCGATTCACTGAAATTGAAAGAATATCCTCCAGAAGAGGATATTCTTCCAGTAGAGAGATCTCTGGAATCGTACGCGTGACTTCTTCCTTGAAGGCAGCAGAAACTCTCCTAGAATAGAGTATTTTTCTTCTATTCCTATTCCACCTTATCTCCAGTTTACTTTGTTTCTTCACTTTGCAAGTTAGGATCAGTGGGAAAAAATTTCACCAAGTGGGGGATGGATAGGGCAAGATTATAGCATTAGCATGCAGGACATTGATTTATAATTATGGAGAACTGCTTCGATTGCTCCTGTGCACGCAACGATCAGCCACTTGAAGAATCGCGTTGCGAGAAAAACAGGAGCATTTACATATCTGAAGATGAGAACATGGGGAAGACTTCGAGGATGGTAAAGTGGAGTAGTGAAGTCAATCGAGAACTTCGTCCCATAAACTCCTCAGAGTTCGTATCGAGTATTCCAAGTGGTCGCTTTTCTAGGGAGAGATTGCATATATCGCTGTGTCACTTTTGATAAACGCACTTAATAGTTTCCGTGTCTGCATTTTTGATCATCTTGAACTGTTTAGATTCATTAACTATTCGAATCTATGTTCAACTTTTAATTTGATCTTAACTTTTAAGTTAATCTATGTTTTATCAACTTGTAAGTTGATCTGTGTTCAACTTTTAAGTTACTAGCTGTGTAATTTGTTAAAAAATTGAAAATTCAGACCTTAGGGTCTGAGTACTATCGGTTAGAGTAACAAGCGTTCGAGTGCTAAACGGCCATTAAAATGACTGCATCAGGGAGCCATTACGCGTCTCAAGAGTGGGCTTTCTCTATTTCTTCTTCTCAAACCGGACGGAAACCAGTACTAACTACATTCTATAACTATGTAACTGGCACCCACGCCTACCATTGTGTTCTATCGGCGCCCAGAATTGAACTACCTAGAATAATTTCCAAGGTGAACGACGTATATCACCACAGAAAACAATCGCGTTCACATTATACATTCACCCAGTCATTGTCAGGAGACGCACTTCATTATTGATGAATCAAAACTCCAGTATTAACAAATCACCTTTACTACTCGAAACCAGCGCCGATCATTATCGATTCTGTTGATCGATCTCGACTACAATTGTTAATAAAAGATTAACGGATACGATTGGCCGGATGCTAATCTCGGTTCTCAGAAATTGATTTTTTATCCTACATAGCCAGAGGCGAGAGTTCTGTTCTCGAAACTTGAATCAGTGGAATTTGAAATTTGAATCAATTTGAAAATTGATGACAGAGGTCCTTAGCACATCAACTGGTTTAATGTTCCACTCGAATATCGAATTGTTAATTGAAATTTTGCATGGAGAAAGATTATTTGCAAGATAATGGGATAAATACATAATGAGATGAAACAATCCCATTGATTTCAAAGGTGGATATAGAACGAGCAAGTCAAATACACTTGTTTGCGATAAGCATGTCAAAGTAGTTGGAGTTTAGCGTCTGCGTGTTTGTTTTCTAACACGACGTCGTTTTCGCTACTGAGAGAAGTGTTAGGTACACACAAACACATACTTGGACATAGTCCACATACTTAGACTGGGGGAGTGTATACGTAAACAAGCGCGAGTAGTATAGCGTTATCAGCGATGCGCAGCGTCGCATCGTCGACGAGAGCGTCGTCTTTATCGCAACGGCGAGTGTCTCGTTATCAAGCGGCCATTAGAATATCTAAATACCACCCCAGGCCCGAATCACAACCCCGTTGGGGTATGTACCACACTTGGCAAAGTCGGGACCAAGATTGCATGCGGCCACTCGATAACGTCGGCTCGACTATTCTCACCTCGCTCGTTTTTCTCACTTTCGCCTCCTCTTGGTTCGTGTCGTCTCTTCTTATTTATATTCGTCAATGTTAGCCCGTCTCCTTATCAGACACCACCAGCCGAGCGTCATCGCTCTCCTCATCCACCTTTTCCCCCTGACCTGTGCCGGATTGTCAGGAGCGCGTAAGGAATTCGAGAAATGAGGATATTTCTGAGGTTTCGAGCCAAGCGAATAGATGCCGTCGAATAGAGATGATTAATGGGGATCTTATTGTGGCGCTCTTTTCTGACGTAAATTTCACGAGAATAAGAAGAATTGACAAGTTGGGCTTTTTTTTTGTCCCGATTCCAGTCGGAGGCTGATAGGTGGTTGGCTAGGGATTGATCAGTTCTTTTTCTTGACTATTTTGCGTTCTGGTTGACCTATTTTTGTGTGTTAATTTCCAAGCGGGCTAAGCGGATGACCCAACTGGTGTCCAACTTTAAGTGGGGTAAACTGAATTAAAGCGAAATGGTTCGAGTATCGAAATATGACAATAACTGAAGTGACCGAAATCGGCTGAAGTTTCCCTTAATATCAGGATATTCAGTTAAATCGCAATTAATCCCGCCTTTCGGATAAAACGAGCGCGAAGCAAAACGACGACTGGGAGATGAGGATATAGGGCTGCAATGTTGAGTTCTAAGGTAATCTCTACAGTGAGCTTTGCAAGGGTTGAGTTGTAGGGCGCTTGGCTGGCCATGGCAGATAAGAACTGTGGGATCGTTCCCCGAGCCACAGAATCCTCCACAGGAGTATCCAGGCAGAGGAGGATCCTCCCCGGAGGATCGTCCGACGACGACGTTTGCAAAGGACACAAGTCTGTGAACTTGGCAAGCGATAAACCGTTAAAGTGAATCAGCACTCCAGTGCAGGATACGGAAGCTTATTAATATCCTCATATGGCTTTATTTGATATTTCTTACTCTACTCCATTGGTTTATAGGACAACTTACGTTCGACGACTTGAATTGAATACCGATGAAGAAAAGACTTACCTGAAAATCAAATGATTTTCCGACTGAACGAATGACAATAAATCATATAAAGTATTAATTATAGAAGATCGAAAATTTGCTGAAAATTTACATAGAATTGCATTCAGATTTCAGTCCCTTCCCTGCTATCGGTCAGAATAAATCAATGGTACGATCTTAATAAATGTGAGGACTGTGAGATGGCGAAGGGGGTTGGAGGTTTGAAAACGTCGGAGTGGTTGGTAGGCAGCTAATATCCTCTAGCCGCTATCCCTAGGCTCATCTCAATAAATTCAATATACTTGTGTAAATCGGAACCCCTTCCAGTCGGCCACCCTTTCCTCTCACGAGATTCCACCCTCTCTCAACGACGGAGATGAGCTGCTCCAACCCTCTCTCGTCCCTGCTGCCCCCGACCGGGATGATAATGTATCGGTTATTGATTACCCGTAATGAGCTGTTCGCTTCAATTTTTTCCGGCCAGAATTTGATTTATAGGATCCAGTATCGCCTATCGAGATTTCGCAGTTTTCGTGTGCAAGTCCCCAATCCCTCCGGAAATACGTTTTTTCGCACCCCTTTTAGTGATTTCTGCTTGATGTGGAGGAGACAGGTTTTAAATGATTAAAAAAAATTGGATTTCCTTTTGGGGGATGGGGAATTATCTCAATATTTAGATTAGTAAATGTAACCGGTACTCTAACTTTGTTTGCACTTAAATATGGAAATATTACAACTTTCGTCTTATCTTAAGTAGAATTTTAATTACGAAGATTATTGGTGGGAGATTAAGGCATTTTTGAAGGGATATAGTGTAAGCTGTAAGCTCTGGTTTTGAGTCAAAGGTGGAATTGAGCTGTTCGTACAATGCCAGGTAATTTCTTAGCAATCAAGAGCGAAATTTAGCGCAAATTCTGCACCCTACTATCCAACACTATCTTGACTCCCCGAGGCGAGAACGAGGTTTTCATCGAGTCGTTAGTTAGGAACGTACTCTTGGGCGAACTAGTGCCATCTTCTTCCCTTTCGCTGCACCCCATGCTATCGACTTATCGCCATTTAGGCAGGCCGTTATGTGTGCTAATGTGCAAGCTCCCGACCTCTGACATCTGTTTCCTTCGTTACCTCGCAGACAGATCCGACGGCCAGGAAAAACGAAGAATTCATTCTTACTTTTCGCATATATGATATACCTAAGTTTTCCTCAATTTTTAAATGGGAACCAGAGTCAAAATTTAATCAATTTTACTGGTCTTTCATATCAATTTTTTTAAATCTTCACACTTTCTCTTCTATTTACTATAATCTTTATCAGTTGAACTGTAAAAAATTATATAGCACAATTAGGTTTGTTTCAGGAGTGATGAAATATTTGAAATTGACGATTTCGCCGTATACCGAAGTGTAGAAATAATTAATTGATATTAAAGTTACATGGAATCTCGTGTAGAGGTCCATAAATAACGTTCACATATGTAGTGTGTCTAGATGCAGTATAAACGGGACTGCAAGTGTATGCACAAGCGCGATGACGATAGCAGCCATCGAGGAAAAGCGCAATCAGGTAACAGCGTGGGGGAGCGGAGTCTATCTATTGCGGTGTGATGTATTGCGCAGGGGTACTCATCCCACAGATTTTACTTCCCTTCTCTTCCTCGTCTCATTTTCACATCACTTTCCTCAATCGTCTGATATTCCCCCCAAGAAAAGATCCCATCAGATTCCAAAATCACATATAAAACTCCGAAGTGTAAAATCTCAATAAAAATTCAGCGAACCACGTGATAAGAAACCGTGGAATTAAATCAGTTTCATCCACCTAGGCCCATTTCCAAATAGACCCACTTGGAACGAAAAAATTGTAGGTCTCGAAGTTAGGGGAATTACAATGATTTTTTTTTGTACTTTTGTAATCATTTTGGAAACGTAGTATGCAAAAATGATGGTAAGGATATAAACCTCAGAATAGTACTGGTGCCCCTGCTAGTTGTAAATTTCCAGTTGGTCGCCGGAACTGTTAGGGGCAGAAAATTGTTTTTCATCAGAGATTTCTTAATAGTTTTTCTCCTTTCCTTCCCTTCTTCAAAATTCTCGCACCGTCCGAGGCTGGGCACAAGATAAAAATAATAAATCATCGAGCCCCTACATCCGCACTACCCAGCATGCATTTGCCGATTTCTCCGGTATCGTGGCCCGATGCGGAAATGGGTACAGATAGGTTCGTCCTCAACGTGTGTCTACGCTCGCTTGTGGCTGCACAGTGCACATATTGTGCCATAGCGTATCGTCACACATCCACGGAATGAGGGAGAGGGAGACTGCTATCTTCAAGAGAGAAGACCGATTAATAACGAGTAGTCGTTACGGGAGATAAGAAAGTGATGTGTTTCTATACGATTTTTTCCGGCGTAAAAGTCAACCGGTCACAACAAGAATTTGCCATTTCCGTGAGAAGAAAAACGAGTATTGCACTTTAAAGAATCTAAAAGTAGCGGCATCAGAGACCGAAGAAGATTTTACTAATATCCATAGTTATAGTGTTTTACCAGTGTGACAAGCTTTAAAGTAAGAGTTCAAGATCTCATACATAGATTGTCTAACTTTGAGTATTTATAGATAGGAATTTTTGATTGGGAAAATATCTTGGAAGACAAAGTTTGTCTTGAAGATATAGAGCGTTAAAGGCACTTTGGCGGAAAGGATGAAAAGAATACCGAGGACGCGGTGCGACAACAATAGTGCGATACCGTTGCCGCACCATTACCCTGATAGTCCCTAGCGAGCGATGTTAGCATCTCACTTTGTCAAGTTTGTATATCAATCAGCCGAAGCCGGCGACGATAATGCGCACTGACTGTTGCCGATCGATACAGGTCGTCGAAGTGAAGGCAAATGCGAGGGCGAAATTATTTCAAACCAAAATATAAGATTTGCAGATTGTTAGTCCAATCAAAAAACAGTGATTGGGTGTCTTAATCATTGCTTCATACAAAAAGTTTACTAATGAAGAATACTGAATACGCCATTCTTAGAAGAATGATTACAGTGATTGGTTCTAACAATTTTCCCAGGTTATCACTATCAATAAGCAACACACCAACTCGATAAAATCCAGGCGGAAGTGTGAAACAGAATAGAAACCACGATGCCAATTTGAAGAGCATTTCTCTTTGTGCAGAATATCAACAGCTCAAGAGGATAAACTCATGGACTAGTTGAAATCTAAACTATCGTTCGCTTACACCTAATCCAGCATTCTATGTTCTCCAGTCCAATGTTCTTGGATCAAGAAGATCTTCTCCGGTAAGGAGTTGGTGAGTGGAAGCGGGTCTGGGCTTGGGGCTGGCAGCCAGCAAGCGAGCGATCAGTACACAACGTGTAAGTTATGAGGAGCACGGTTATAATGCTCATCCGGTTATAGGTATCGACCATCAAGATCATCCTCGGCAGTTGATTCTCAGCCCTCGCAGACTCCCCAGCCTCTTTCATCCCATCTTCGTCGCTCTCAGCTCTCAGCTCTCACCCTGCTCCTTTCACCACGGCTCGCGTCACGAAAAGGCCCGGAAAGAGGAGACTGAGCAAGACAAGAGCAAGATAAAAGCAAGAAATGAGAAAGACAAGGAAAGCAGCTACGAAGCAGGCCTGGAGCCGCGAGATCAAGACGACGAGCACCAGGTGCATCGAGACCAGAGCATAAGGGTCCATGGACCAGGAGGATGGTCCATGGTCGATCCACTGCTGATAGAACTCGCGAGACTCTTCCCTCTTTCATCGTTTTCTCTTTCCCTCTCCATTGGATCCTCCATCTCCTGAATATCTCCTTCTTTTTCCAGATTCATCTCCTGTCTTCCTCTAGCACTCGTGTTGGGTCCCAGTTACTACGGGATGAGAACCCGAGATGCCCTTCTGCAGATACAAATGGGTACCTATGCCACGACGCAACCTGTTATTATACATTCCCCTATACAAACAACGTGTTAATCGGACCCACCCCTCTCTCGCCCTACCTCTCGAACCGTGGAAACCGATTTACGGTATGAACTCGCGCAGGCAGAGAGAGAGAGAGAGAGAGAGAGAGAGAGAAGCGCAACAGATAAGCCATGCGTTTATAGAGGATTTTGGTCCAAGAAAGCCTAACTCTACGTTTTTACCAAATTCGAGAAACGCCTGTCTGGTGAACTTTTTCTTTTTTTTTACGAAGGGTGAAAATTGAGTTTGCTCGAGGAAATCAGAAAATAGTATAATGAGGCGATAAGTGATTAATTTAAAACATTCCCCGACTCTGTAAGGGGTTTATATCCTACATCAAATCAGATTAATCTAGTTTAGATAAATTTTAGCTTGATGCTGAAATAAAGTCCCACAGAAAGAAAATAAGACATTATTAAGTTTCGAAAATATTCTGTTAGTGATTCTTTGGCAAGAAGTCAGGATGAGCCACAAGATTCGCAAAAGATATCATCTTCACGATGAAGAGGGCACAGCTCGCTCGGTTTATGATTTGTTTACTCGGATAGCGCCCCTTATACCCCGCCCATCATGGCTCGAAGGATCGAACTTTGACCCTCAACTAATTGTTGTTGGCTCTAGATTCATGATAGAGTTTCGCGATGTACTTCCTTTATAAAAATAAAAAAAGGGTTAGTCCTATAGAGGTAGACGTATGACGACCGACAATCGGGCAGACCAATATCCTTGTGTCAGCGATTCCTGTTAATCACCTTAACCTTTCCTACGACTTTTAGTATTAACAAACTCTCCGATCTTCATGATCATTTTTCATGTTCACATTCTTTCGAAAATACGAGCTTGATAAATTACTTGATAACTTAACTTTCTATCGAATCAGTAATTTAGAGTCTCTAAAGAGAATAATGTGCCTTGTAGTAATAATAATAATAATCATAATAATCATAATAATAATAATAATTATAATTATTATTATTATTATTACAATAATAATATATATTTGAAAAATCTCACCAAACAGAAAACTTATATTCGAGTAACCCTCAGGAATCGGGAACTTACCTGTATCAAAAAAAGAAAAAAAATTATTAGAAAAATGAGCACAAATATTTGGATTAAAAAAATATTTTCAGACATTTTTGAAAAAGTTTCCTGTTCAATATGAATGAATTCTGTTTCGTTACGACTGCCTTTGAACTGAAAAATCAATTCCAAGTAATACTTCAGTTTTTACTAAGAAAGGGGTGCCTTGGAGATCTGCCCTATCTCTTTGACTCTCTAACTTATATCTCTGGAGCTCAAATCCCCTCCCACCCTCTCATACATTTTTTCCTCCTGACCGTTCCCGATATTAAAAATATCCTCCAGTATAATAGGCACTGAGCTATCGGGACTCGGGCACTCGAAGGAACTTCCATTAAAAATAGCTATCTACAACACGCATACCGGCTTTAGCAGGAGCCTGGCCCATCAACTCTGCCGTAACGTAAAGACGTCGACTTCTCAAGTGATAAGAGATTTTATCAGAGGCAAATATTTGATCCCGTACTATCAGAACTTCCCAACGCACCATTAACTTTCAGCCTAATCCCATTGTTCTTTGTAAACTGAAAGAAATTAATTCAATGAGGAACTGATAAGTCAGCTATCAAAACTTTATTTGATTAATTTACTGGAGAAAAGGAAAAATGATTGAGAATTAATTTTATTTATCAACATTTTTTATCCTTCATTTATATTATTTTCAAGATATATCTTATACAATAAATAAAATTGTTGAGGATAAGATCTCGTCTTATCCCATAGATATATTATCGTGCGCTCTATGTAATTTAAAATGAATTCAAGACATTTCCTGAATCGACAAAGCAAATTCGGTTGTCTTATCACAAGTCGATTCATATTTTTCCAATTATCATTATCAATTTCTCTCGCTAGAATCTTTCACTCATATCACAAGTATCAAGTCAGTATTTTGATAATGATCGATATTTGGCCTCGCCAGAAAACATCGCTCGATCTCTTCGATAATCTCTCTCAATCAAAATCAAAAGACAGATATCATCGATAATCAAGATAAATGTCGGGAATGTCACCACTCAGAATGAATGAATCGACAACGGCCGGGTTCTTACAAGACAATTCTGTCCAGACATACTCTTCTGATAAATTCTCGATACTATATTAATCTTTGCTGATAAGATTCAAAATATTATTTACCTTTAGATGTTCTTATCGTGGAAAATAAATATAAAAATAGCTAGGAAAGCTTGGTAATAGTAGTTAAGAAGGGAATTTCTGAGAGCTTATTTCAGACTGATCAGGATCGTTGAGTTTGATCGACTCGCTGGAAGGCCCAAGGATGAAGGAAGGATCGCGGGTGGGATCGTGGTTCCACGAAAGGTAAAAGCGAAATAAAGGATCGGGGAGACACAGGGTTAACCAACAAGCAAATTAACACGTGGGAGGGTCCGATCGGCAAATGAGATAATTGTGCAACGAGGCCCCGCAGCTCTCGCATGATCTCACGAGCCACGAGTCGATCAGCAGAGGCGGGTTGCGATGAATCGATCGATTCCCGGATCGATTTCTCCAGTCTATGCTTCTCTTCTTTCTTTTTCACTTCTTTCTTTGTAGTTGCAAGATTTATACATTAATAAGAGGATTATTTATTTATGTACGATAATTCAATCTCCTCCACTCTAAAGAACTTCCACAAGTATCTATAAGAGCAACGGATTTTAAATTCTATTGATGCTTCGAATTCGTCGACCCTTTCATCTCGAGGATGAGCTGCAGAGGAAATTTTAAGACGAGTCTGCCGGAGACGAATGGCGACAGCAACGATAGGGAGGAAGTGACGTCATGCGAAAGTAACGAGCGCATTCGCGATAACGCGTAATCGTACGATCTTAGACTTCATTAACGCCTCGAGGACACGAACAACGTCGACGCCGTTCCAAGTCGCGAGTAGGGTCATCAAGTGACTTTACATCAAAACCGAATTTGTACACAAGACCGGAAGTGCAATTCAGAAGCATTAATTCATTTTAGTTGAACAACTCTACTCACTTGATCCGGGTATGGACAGAAGGCTAGCCCGTCGTTGTCGCCACAAGAGGACGCTCATTTTGCTATTATTCCTTGTTCATTAACTGCACTTTGTTAGCATTCTTTATTCAGTAAAAAATATCCTGATGGATCTACTACTGTTGTAGTTTGATATCCAATTAAACTCAGTGATTGACTTTTGACACTCGTATTTAAGTTCAACAAGTGAATGATAGTAAAACTCGTTTCATAAAATCAACAAAACATTTTTATCAACAACAAACACTTTTCACTGAAACAACTGACTGACATGTTTTTGCATTATTCAACTTCTAACCATCTAAATCTGTATTTTCCAGATATTTTTTACACTTTTTTACACTTTATGCACTTTTCACGAATCAAAATGCACTTTACACTGATTGATCGACTAGTTCTCTCAAATCCATGAGCACAAGAGGATCGAGCCGCTTTTGTCACGTATAAACGCGAGCGATAATGGATATTGCACAGAAGCATGCCTTTATCAAACGTTCGCTGGCCCAGGAATGATAAGTGAGATTCACTATCGCTATCTGTTAGAATCACACGCGCATCAATGACACGTTTGTATTAGCAATCGATGCATCCACTGGCTGACTAGTTAATTCCACGTCCGATCATTTTGAATTTCGATGGACACGTGAACGACTCCAATTTTAGGAGAGGTACTTCTGCTCTCGAGGAGGATATCAGTATTACTGGATAGGTCTGCGACAAGGAGAGAGCCTCACGGCAATGGCTTGGTACCTGTTATCAGTATCTCGTTTTCCTCTTTTCTTTCCCCTACTCTCTCTCTCTAAATATTTCTTTCTCTCGTGTGGTCGTATTCTCTTGATAAGACAAAACAAACATTCTGATATCTTCTTTACTTAAGGGCGACGGATAAGTTTATTTAAGAGCAATTTGAATAAAAATAGTAATTCCTTCGAAATTATGAGAGATATCGTCCAATTAATCTTCCATAGTTATATCAACAATATATAACAATGTAATAGAACGTAATTTTTTTTTAAAATATTTTTTTTAATATCACATCTATTTTTGGGACTATTTCAATACATTGTTTTATATCTAAATGTCATCTATCAGAAATAGATTTGAGATCAACGATCAGATATACTTTTCCTTGGATAAAAATGCTTTTATTGAGTAAACTATACCTGTATAATAAGAAGAAAGAACATAACAGTATGACTTTTCAACTGCACCTTTACTAGATTAGATAAATTTACAAGATAATGTTGTAAGATAAAGTTAAAGTCATTTCACTACTAAAAACTAACTGATCATTGTCAACAACATTTTATTCACCTACGCAGGTGCTTCCTTTCTTGAATACGCAAAGACTCCTATCTGCGGTTATAGAAGTGCGGGCTTGAACCTCGTAGATAGCAGGACCGATAAGAATTGCGATAAAGATAAGGATAAGGATGACAATATACCAAACGACGTTATAACTGTTCGGTGACTAATGCGATCGTAAAACACGTAAGCATGCTTATCTATTTACGATTTTGTCTTACGTGGGTTATCCATACGCGAAGAAGGAAGGTTCGCTGGTCCTGACAGTTACCTGTAAATTATGACCACTCGCTAACAATGTTTGCGGTACTTACACTCGATACAGCCTCCGCTGCACTTGAATTTTCTATTTTCATTTACTTATGATTGATTTATAATCGCGAACAAACCTAAAAGCATTCAAACCTCAACGTCTTCACTGTAAAAAAAAACTCCAATTGCTTTAGTTGAAGTTTTTTACAATTACCGTAGCTGAATGAATATTCAATCAAAAGTAGTTGAATTTTCAATAAAAAGTTGTTGAATTTTCAATATATTTCTAACAGTGTTCAATTACGAGTCTTTCAATTTGAATATATTTTAAGTTTGAAAGCTCTCAAATTATATATAGACAATTTCACTGACGAAAGGAGTTGTTTGACCAACTACTTTAGTTTTTAGAATAAGATTATTAATATGCGACTTGTGATGACCGCATGTGTGATGAGAGCATCCAACTATAAGGAATTTTCATTTTCGGACTACAAATTCAAATGTTGAAGCCCGAGATGGAATTCTGAAAGAGAAGATCATTCAGTAGCATTGAAAAGTGGCGTTGAGACGGGTCGACTTTCGAATTTAAATGAGAGCAACGTGAAACTAAAAGTGGACTTTAGCATTAAGTGAGATATCTCGGCATAAGGTCGACTGTGGATTGTGCTTCGACTTGGATAAGCAAGAACTCCAGTACGTACATTATATCGTCGTCGCCTTATCAGCCCGCAACTCGGACTATCGCTTTCGTTCCAGATCGACTCCAACGATACTGCACTACCTATCGTAGTTACATAGGTAACTTCGTAGAATGGCATGCAACGTATAATGTGTTTATAAATGCAACTCGATGTTTGGAGAAACGACTTCAGCTCCATTCCAACCACTTTGCTTCATTTTGATAAAAAGTCTCGATAAAGGCAAGAAAAATATTTTCGAGCGAGTTTCGCTGATTAGAGTCATTTAAATCGCCGAATCAGATTCTGATTTGCATCGAGGAGCTACAAAGATCGAGTGACTTGCCATTATGTGTGGGATAATTGATTACGTGATTTAAGACCCAGATTGTACAATAATTTTCTTGATGGCTTGGGCGTATCAGATCTAATGAAAGATTTCATTCTATGTTGAATTTTTATAATGCTGGAGTTGTAGAGATCCTGGCAATGAAATTAAAAATGAGTTGCATGAACTCCTTTGTTTGATTGATACACAATTTAACATTTGATTTGATTCGCTTGTCTGTAGAATTGCATTTATCAAACGAGCATGGATAATGAGAATGCAAAATTTATTGCCCTCGCCTATAGCGAATGTTAACGGATTTAAAATTAAACTATTAATAAATGAGACTTTTAGGCTAATTCTTGATGATAAGAAGAGAGAATAGCGATCAGCCTGCAAGTGTGAGAGGCAAGGGATTTTGGGTAATCGATATGACGTCATCGATGAATCTTAAGCTGAGAGCGGTGACCGTTCGCCTCTTAGAAAATCAGAAAGAGCTCCCTGGCGCCGCGTTATCTTATTCGTTAAGATCCTTGAAGGGGGACGCAAGAGAGCGTTTCCAACAGAGGATTCACTGTCTTCCAGGTTGCTCAGTCCCTCTTCTTGGAGTACTCGGGGTCTCGGGAGAGGAAATCCAGGAACAGCTCGAGTCTAGACGACGCGAGAGATAGCCCTTCTTCATTTCTCTCCTTCTTTCTCTCAAGCTGCTATCCTCTCTCAAAGCAGATACGAAAAGATATCAAGCGTTGGTATCTATCAAAGTGAAACAGTTCCATATGGAGGACAGATTGATTTGGACTGATATTCCAACCACTTCAGGATGAAAGGATTGACATTGAAAGGACAGACATGTTTTGAAAGCTTTTGTGCCATTTCCAAAGATTTTAAAAGACTCTGAAGCGTTTCAAACATTTGATGGATGGAATCCACTTTAAATCAGTCAGATTCTGCACTTGAAGTAGTAGAATCTCTCGGGGACGATAAAAGCTACCAGAACCTGGGAAGAAATCTTAAACACCTCAGTTAGGTTAAAGGCTACAAGTTTCTTTTATACAGAATTATTCCCAATTTCTCAAAAATATCCAGCACTAAACAGACTGGAGCATTCGAGGCCACTTAGTCATCGAAATGCTGGAAGTCGAGCTTTTCCCCCCAGTGACAAACCTTGGACCGGGTGAAAAAGAGTCGAGCGCTTTTTATCGGTGTCGCGACGCTCGCTGCAATTATGATTATGTCAGGGGAAGCGGTGCTGCCGGGCGATTAGGGTAGTTGTCAAAATGCTCCGGAGAACAAATGGGAAGTCATAGTATAACTAGAGGAGGGAGAGAAGGACAGTAACCATCGTAACCATCCTAACCGTGTCCTCGTGTAAGGGAGACGTCGCAGTCAGTGTCAGTGGTTTGCAGCGATGTCGCATCCCCTGGACTAAAGGGTGGTTGCGGGGTTAGAGATTACACAAATGAGAAATGACCATCGGACTATCGGACAACTTTGGTCAAGTCGACAGAGAGGAAGTGAACTAGACAGAGACAGACAGAGAAGGATAGACCATTAGGTTTTATAGCAAACGAGAAAATGTCAAGTGACTTTCACGGCTCTTATCTTTTTTCTATCTTCATCTCTTTCCTTTTTCAGCTCCTTTCTTATTTACTTCCCTCTCTGGATTTGTAAAATTTAATAAGGATTTCCTGGAATCAAAAAACTTTTAATACTAACTCTTAGGAAATAAGAAAATAAGTTTTGCTAGTTAATATAACATCATTTTCGGAAAAATGTGGGTTAATCCTTTATGACATGCCACCCCTTCAAGTGTAAAAGAGAAGATAAACAAGTAAATGAAGATCGTCGGACTAGTAGAACTTCGTGACTTCAAACCAATTTCATCGATGACGTTTAAAACGTCAAAATTTAAATGATTGAACAATTTTATATTTGAAGGTCGCAGAATTGTATTCTACAGGACTGAATTTGCAAAATGATAGAAAACTAAATCTCCAGACAGCTTCGGAACAAATAGCCTTGACCTGGCGATCGATAAAAAATCTCAAAGCTGAAGAACAAAGAGAAAAACGATATGACGGATCAGTTCAAGAGGCTTAGGTGGAGCCTTTTTTTCAAGATTTACCTTAGTATCGAGAAAAGGGAGAGAGAGAGAAGAGACTGGAGGTCGCTGAATGACATCCTAAAGATAGACTTTGACAAATCACAGATTCTCCCTCCATTTCTGGCTGTCCTTCATCCCCAACTATCAGCACCCCCTTGAGATTCTCTCACTCGGTTATATTTTACGGGTACAATTGCGTCTGTTCCTTGGAGTGGATTTAGTGAGCGATATTCGGTTTGTGAGAGTCCTCTCCTCGATTCTCTCTTTTTCTCGACTTCTTTACACGTTATAATACCAGGCACAGAGGCGCGTCCGGCCTTGGCATTTGCGAATAAATGGATCCACTGTCCGTTCGACTGAGTAGATTCAGTAGAACTGTGGTGTGGTTGGGGGAGTCGGGGGACGAGGAACGTTTCCGCGTGATAAGATAAGACCGTATCAAGAAGCACTCTACTCGTCTCACTCCTCTTATAACAGTCGCGGCGAGCAGCAATCATGTAGCCATCATTACAACCTTACACAAGTAGCCAATGTTTGCCCCGAAACACCGAATCGCCATTAAGCCATTAACGACAAGAAACGGTTTATTCGAGGGAACTCGTTCTAGAAGGTTCACTTTTCGAAAATGAGGGAAACTTAAAAGGAAGATAAGCTAAATGTGCAAATTGATTGATACTGCAGATAATCCTTATTTAGCATACGAGTCGGACTTTAATTTAGCATCTATAAGAGATAATGTTCAGATAACATCGAGAAATTAACATCTTAAGGAGTGTACTAAGAATACAAGAATACTGACATCATGTTAAGAATACCAGGGCTTGGATAACTGGAGCGCTTTTAGAAGATGGAATCAATGGATCAAGGAAGAATAATTAGAATATAATGATCAAGGAAGAATAATTAGATCAATTAAATGATGAATTTGAAGAATTATATATATATATTTGAACTTTACTAATCGAGTGAATTAAGGAAACTGGACTTGGACACGTGGGCGGTAATGGAAGACAAGTGTTTCTTTCCTCTTCCTCCTCTTTTTATCAAGTGACACCATTAGAAGGTAAGTTGGCAACTCCATTAGCACGTGCACGAGCCACTTCCGTTTCCTTATGGTGGCCCAAAGGGTATAAGATCTCACGTTAGGTTAGCACGTGGCAGGACGTCTTAGAAGAGCTGAAGAGTGTTCAAGGAGGAAGAGGAAGTTGGCTAACTATTCAAAGGAACAATGCAAGACACCAATGAGACACTTGATCCATGAATTCAGGATGAGTCACGAGACTGTATTATGTATTCTGAACTCTCTTTAACACGGATCGCACTTTCCAGTGGATAAATTGTTCACCAAAAAAGGATCGAGGGCAAGGAATAATCTCGTCTGGTTCCAAGAGGCTCGACCTTAAACATGATAAATGTAGCCGATGCTTCCAATTTGATAGAGATACAAATTTCGACACAGACAAACATTTCTGATTTCCTGTATTAAAAAACTGATTTTCTACATAAAAAATGCATCTCAATTATACGTGATATCCTCTTTTGTTCAATTTCACTTGAGAGATACTTTTTCTTGAGATGTTTTTAATGTATTTAAAGTTAGAAGTAGGTTATAGGCGGCGAATAAAAGTCAATTTCTGTGGATCATTTCGAGAAAGGTATAAACCGGCAGTCTACTAGCTGGCAATTTAAATCCGAGATTCTATTAGAACGTCAGAAAGTCTAACAGTCGAGATAAGTTCTTGGAAGAAATAATGATGAGAGTTCATCTCATTCTGTCGGAGAAAAGTCAAATCAGTCTTTTATAAGCGAGCTGTCGAACTCGTGACAACGGCTCAATGAAGAGTGTGATGGAAAAAAGAGGATTGGAGGTAAAAGGGGTGAGAGAACGTTGTGCTCGCATATTGACTCATAGTCACCAATAAAAATTCAATAACGAATTCCCGTTCGTTATTGTCGAAAAGTCCGGGCGAGTCGCGGGGGCCCTTTTAGCGGTTTTAAATCGTTTGTTCGAAAATATCCGATCGTATCGTGACAACGAAATGGTTGCTGACGATTGCCCCAACACCGCAAATTCTCTCTCTATTTCTCTTTACTCTTCACTTGCACCCTTTTCTCTCTTTCTCTCTCTCGCTCTCTTTCACCCCAACAGTGCTACTGTCTAGAGGATTCACGCGCACATACATTTTTCTACAATGTACATTCACAAGCTAACGAATATTTTGTTTTGTGTGAGAACGTGTGGTTGAAAAAGAGCAGTGGTGTGAGGTGAAATGAAGTCAGCACGAAAGCCGAAAGAAATAAAAACGCTACGTCATATCTTCGTCATTTTTTATCTCACGCAGACGTGTTTGAGATTAGTGCGTGAAGAATCGGTTTCTGCTAAAAAGGGAGGAGTGCCATTTCAAAATTGTGCGCTTAAATTCTAGCAGTTTTTAATTTCATGCAGATTTCATATGTGAAGAATTTAAATAAAAATAAATATCATCGACTTTTGGATAGAACTTCTCAAAATATTTTATAAATGTTTTCTAAAATCTGTAATACTTTCCAGAGAAGAATTCTTAATGCAGATTTTAAAAAAACGTTAATGAAATATTTTGAGAACTTTGTCCTAGCCAAAAGAGTCGATGACAGTGAAGGAAAATTTGTATAACATGTAGAATGTCAGAAGATTTCATGAAATTTACATATCCATTAAGATAGCAAGATCCTTTAAAGACTTTCAACTTTTAAATTAATTAAGAAAATTTGTCTTACAAGAATTTTTTTAAGGAAGAATATCGCATAAAAATAAATAGAAATGCTTTCTCCTTTATACAAGTGGAGACTTAAAAAATTTCCCAAGATACTGCATAAAGTGATTCATAAATATGACTGAATAAAAATTTGTCCTGTCCTTCGTTGCTGCCCTGATTTTGGTAGATACTCTTCATCTGGTTTGGGTCTGGTTTTCGCAATCGCTAATGAGATTCCGAATGTCAAAACTCGAAGTGGAGCCTTCCCAAACAGCGGCCCCCAAATAACGAATCGAGCGATTAGATGGATCGATAAGGACCACGGCGAAGCAAGCAGAGCAGGTATCCTTCTTTCTTCCTCTTTCTCACCTGTCTCTCAATCTCATTCTCTCATTCTAGCTCTAGCAGATCGTTCCTTTAACTCAGCAGAGAGAGAGGGACGGAAAAAGTGAGAGAAATAGAGACAGAAAGAAAGAGGTGAGGGAGGACGCGGGCAGAAAAGATAAAGAGAGGACTAAAGAGCGGAGATTAGCGCTAATGCACCATCGGGGAATGGGATGGGATGAGATGGGGGCGAGGTCCATCGTATCTCTCATATTTCAGACCCCCGTGACGTCGTCCGAGATACCGAATCATTCCCACCTAGAGAGACGTTATTTTTAGCCGGTCTTCTGCCTTTACCTCTCTCTTACTAACTCCTTTTCTAACGCGTAATCTCTCCAGCTTCTCCTCTCCCGAGATAACGTCGGTAGAAGTCGAAAGATCTTATCGCGATGTAAAGAGTAAAGACTAGAGAGAAGCTAGTTGGCTATCATTTCAAAAACAAGATATTCTTGTTAACTTCACGGCACAAGAATCTGTAAGAAACGATTACGTGCTTTTCACAAATATCTTTTACATTTCCTATACGAAAAGGTTAATCACCCGTCAAGAAAAAATTCTTGCTTTTATATTCGGGAAATACTAATTCGCAAGGAAAATTAAGAATAATAGGGATTTTTAGGTATGGTACATTTGGCTAATTGTGTGTGCTTTTAAAGCTTTGTGCATACGGCCATGATCAAAGAATATAAATGACAACAGCACACAAGTGTTCCCCCCCCCCCCACCCAAGTACTAACCGTGCCCAACACTGCTTAACATCAGTGATCGAACGAGAACTAGTGTTTTCAGCGTGGCATGGCCGTTGTCCTTTATACATACCATAATTTGAAACTTTTGAATTAATTCAATCAAATTAATTAATTCTATTAATCAAAATAACGAAATAGTTTCAAAAAAAGAGAAAAGATTGTATTGTAAATTTTTTAAATTATCTAGGAAGTTTGCTTCATTTTATTTAATTTGTTTAATCAGTCTTAATTACTTCTTGAATATAGTTTTTGGTTCGAACACACACAAAAATTCGTTCATTTGAATATTCAGCAGTTGAACGAATGTATTGAAAGGGGAGAATGATCCAGTTCAAAAAACGGGTTAAATGAAGTAACAGGAATGACAAAATGAGGAGAGGGAGAGAAGTAATAACGTGGAGAACATGATATCACACGTCGTATAACGTCACGCATTTTCATCCGAATATCCAGATAACGACCTAATGGTTCAAACTTCTCGCCACCTACCGGAGGATTCAATGAATCTGAAAGCGATAATGCAAACTCCGAAGCTGGCACCCTCAACCAAGATTCGTCTAATCGGGACAAAGTACAAGGAATCAGATTGAACAGAGGGAAGTGATCGATAAGGTTTGAAAATATAAAATCTTATCTTCCCACGGTTCCACTATACTTTTCCTGGAAATTTATGTCGTTTATCTTTAAAAAAATCCTTGTGATTCGTTTTATGAAGATGGCACTAATATGAATCCCGTTTCATCTTTTATGATTCCCTTATATATCTCAGGAAAGAAAGGAAACATTTTAAAAGTTAAACGCAAATTTTATTGAAAAATTGTATATCAAGAAATGATATGTTTCAAAGAGTTTGCCGCTCAAGTTAAAGTTAACTAGCTTTGAAATATTTGAGTCTTAATCATTGATGGAACGATGGAAGAAATAGAGAAGTAATCTTACTGGCTTATGACTAACGAAGCTAGTCAAACCTGTAATCTATCCACTTTGAGTAATCAGTGGTACCTATCTGTTACTTTATCAAGAAAATGTTTCATCGTCAGATCTTTATCATTATCTAGATAGGAGACGACAAATTATACCTTATCCTTCTTTGCATAAAACATTTATCTGACTCAGCAAACGAATAAATATCTTAACTTACTTTCCAATCTTACTATTTTTGATATCTTCGGATTTCATTGTCAGTTCCATCACAAAACTTGAAACCAAGACAAATCAAAATTTATTGGTACTTTTTCAAAAATTGTTTCTTTCAAAATGGAGATATAATTTAATTGATTTGAATGTTTTCAAAATAACAGGACAGTAAAACATCTCAGACATTTAAATTCACAATGCTAGATATATAAAAATTAAACGAAAGCGTCAACCTCCATCAAAAATACCTTTATCTCGCTGAAGAGGCTGAATCTAAAATAAAGGAGAGGTAACGCGATCTACTTCCTCCCCCTCTCCCCCATGTTTAAAGGTTTTTGCGGCCTGATGCTCAAACATCGAGCGCCATTTCGCAAGTATCTTGCCGCAGTGTCACGACCCGAGAGAGTACCAAAGTACCGTAGTAGTACAGGAACCGCCGCCGCCCACTCGTGTGGAAAAATGATAGCAGACTGAGTGCCCCTGGGGGTGGTTGGGTGGCCCGAGAGGGGGTCGTTGGGTCGGGACGTGGCTGGAAAGGGGGTTGGAACTGCGAGAGGGCGACGAGATGCCTGCTCCCGATTCCCTTATCACTGCGGCACAGTTGTGTGTGCCTTTATGAAGATCTGTCAAACTCGGCTCTCTCTCACTCACTCACCCCCACCTCACACTCTCATCTCTCATTCCTCACACCCTCTCAGCTCCGCAATACAAGTTTTGATGCTACTATAAGCATAGACGAAGGTGGAACGATATATCACATGATTGTCGTAGTCCTTGTGAACTTAAGGCAAAAAATTCCCTTTTTATTCTATCTGCTAATTTTCTTTAAATTCAATCTAAATCGATCTTAAGTTTAGCTATTTTTACTGATTATGGCAAATAGTTGTACCATACTTTACTTTTTTTTGGGGATTGTGACAACTTTAGTAATTTCAAACAATAAGAAGAGATGGATATAATAGTGTATGGGAAAATTATGGGAATGGGTCGATTGTAGTGGTAATTGTTTTAAAATGTTTCTTATACTTGTCTCTGCCACGTATTTGCAGATTATTGTTATAACTACAAAGGCAATATTTTCTTCCCAAGGAAGTTAGAGTATGATAAGATCTCTCTCTTTCTCTCCCCCGGCCTCTCTCGCTTGCTCGCTTTTTATCTTGCCTCTTTCCCGTATGCGATGATCGAGCGAACGTATACACGAAGATCTCTGCACAGTGAAGATAAGACTTGGCGCGATTTCTTAGAGCGAATTCCGAGAGTTGGGTGGAAAGTAAGACAAAGTCTTTTGTGGCCTTTGTGAATCTTCTCTGTGATCCGTCGATTCTATCTGATTCATGAGATAAAAATTGTACGTGAAAAAAACTAGGAAAATTGAAAATCTGTAAACTGATTTCTTCTATAGCCCTTGCAGGGTGACATTTCCCTGACTTTCGGACAAATTTCCCTGAAAAAAGAAATAAAAATACAAATACATTTTCAATAACAATGCTATTGAAATTTTTTTAAATTTCGCACAATATCACTATGATTCTTTTGAAACTCCATGAAGTCAGTTCAAATCATTTAAAATTCGTAACTAGCTCTAAAATTCACGTCAAACTTGGAAATCTCTGAAAATTTTTTTATATTTCTTGAAATTCTTAGAAATGTCTTAAAATTCTATGAAACCCTTTTAAAGTTTCCGTAATTCTTTTAAAATTCCTCGAAATTATTTAAAATCCTTTAAATTCCACGAAAGACATCAAATTTTGTCTCCATCTTGTCTTGAAACTAAATATTGAAGCTTTTGTCTGACAAGTGGATTCTATTCTGCACATTTGTTGGCCATGCTTCTTGACAAGAAGATCAGATACGTCTGTTTGAAAGCATTACTCATTTTCCCAAAATAATGTGCTATGAATGAAAAGCAGTAAGCGCGGAGATCATGCGACTATCAAAGGAAAGTGGCTTGATAAATCGTCGAATGATCTTAGCCAGGAAGAGAAAACGAAAATGTGAGAAGGGTTTCGTGGAGGATAGCGAGGAAAGGAGAATAATATACGCGACTCTGCAATGCGTTCTTGATTCGAGTCACGCGTTCTATCGGAAATTAGAGCCGCGTCAACCACCCCTTTCGAGTGGGCGACGAAAGTTGCCGGCGACCGAGCCGATTCAGAAAGGGGGTCTGTAATAACATGTAATCTTTATGCAAATTTATTATGCCTTTGATACCTTCGAAATTTGAATCAAAAGTAAATTTCTACCATCTAGAACTTACGAGACTTACTTAATCGCTGATTATAGTAAAATACTAAAATTTGTCGACAATAAAAGTAGTGAGATAAAAGCTACACATAATATATAAAAAGTCCGCAAAAAAAGTCTAAACTTCGGGACCTAGAACCAGACATACATCTTGGATAGAGTGTGTCTTGAATGACATTTCTGATGGGTTTGCGAGGGTTTCGATAGACTTATTCTGCAGATATGAAATAAAAAGTAACAAAAGCATCGTAACAGCGTGTTCCCCATTCCTCGCAGAAAGTGGCACGTGGATATTTTCCAACAAATCAGCATTGTCTGAGTCGGGGTTTGTCGAGTCGGGGGTGGCGGTGATGGGATTGGCGCGGTTGAAGACAAAGGAGCATCCCGTTACGAATCGCTCTTTGCTTCGGAGTGAACATGGCGTATCTACATCCCGTTGCTGCCTATTCAGAAGTCCCTTTCTCCGTTCTCCTACCGAAGCTCGCCACGATTATTACCGATACATCCACTTCGCGCCTTTTCATTCCGTTACTTCTCCATGCACTGCGAGATTAGCCGAGTGTTACGTGTACCATACATAGAAAGACGCCTCAACATATGAAGTATCGCGTCTCCGAGTGCATCATCACGTATCCATAATCCAACGTCGGTGTATTAGTTAGCTTCGAACGCGACACGTGCACCTACTTCAACCCCTTTGAAATATATCCGGAGTAGATGGAGTTTCGCGACGAGTGTGGCTCTTCAAAGTTCTGTCTTTGCGAAATAAAATCATCAGCAACTAGGAGGAACAAAGAGGGAGTGGGCTGCTGCAGTTAAATCATCTTGAGTCGATATTTAGCAGCACTATCAGAGCTCAGGTATTATTATAACGTGGGATGAGAAGCCGAGATTCAAAGGAATATGAAAATAGAACAATGTAGCTGAATGTAGAACTCAATACATGCGACTGCATTTGTATCGGTGTCATGAATATTGTCGAGATAGAAACTGTAATGCGATGTTTAGAACGTTGCTGCTTATATCTCACGTCAATCTCTGACACTGAAACTCGATTAATCGTCACATTTATACCAACCACACACGCTGATAAAAATTTGTGTAAGAACTGTGTAATGCATTGATATAATTCATAACTTTCAACTTGCTTTTTATAATACGACGGTTTTGTTTCGTCATCAGATGATAGTGAGGATAGTGCATTAAATGAAGCGATGATAATTCAAAATGTAAGGTTCTGGATAACGATAATTCAAAAAATAATAAAATTGGAATTGATTGGAGAACACATAGAGAATTGGAAATAAATAAATTATACATAAAGTTTACTATAAAAAAGAAACTGTCCGTCTCGTGAAATCGAACGATTCGTTCGTTTTACGAGATTCTCGATCGCAATGACAAGCACATCGCTTAGATAATAATGAATGCACGTCAGCCGGAATAAATTTGATTCTTGCGATCCCATAGATGGTACCGCTATTCGATAAATCGCATAAACCTCGATTTATCTGGAATCAAGCACTTCTCTCGAGATCCTTCGTCGCTTTCTCCAAACGCCATCGAAATCGACCACCGTCTTATTCAAGGGATAGGATTAAGAGGAAGAAGTGGAAGAAGCACGGTGTGGCGGATGAAATGTACCATTCCGGAGTGGATAACTGTAAATCATAATTTAAATCGAGAGAGGATTCTTTTTTTTCCTTGATCCTTCAAATATCCCTCTCCCCTATTTTCTCTACATCGATCATCGAATCCCTCCTTCTTACTTACTTTTTTTTCTTTCTTGCGGACGCTTACTCTTCTTATCTTAAGATCTCGTGCAAATCTTGTGCGCGTGCAACTACGAAGGGGGATAAAGGAAAAAGGGGCACGAATTTCGACCATCGAGACCGGATATCGAGATAAATTGATCGGACCCCGACTTTCCAGATCACGACCATTCGATTCATGCAATATCCTCCCATGTAGGCTGTAATTTGAAAACAGAAGTAAAGTTCGAGACCTGAACTTATAAAGAAAAGAAGACTTACAAAAATTCATCAGGTCGATATTTTCTAATAATTATTAACAGCCTTTTTATCCAAATTCCGCCACGTGTTAAATTTTTTTGATAAATGAACGGCTTATCCACGAGATAAAGATTATGATTATAACAATTGCGAATTTAATCGGATCCAATTTGCAAAAGACAATAAACGTTTCAATTTATGTTAAAGATAAGATAAAATGCAATTGACGTGATGAAAATCAATTTAACTCACTTTCAATTCGTTCACAGTTCTTGATTCAACATCTGTCTTAAAATATTTTGTTGAATCACCCTAATCATAAATTAGTGATTAAATTGAAAGAAGCCTCTTTCAGTCGCTGAAGTAGATTGTAAAGTTTATCAATTTTTTTAAAAACGCACAAGAACACGTGCATGGAAGGAGTCTTTCATGGAAAAATTCGAGCGTGGAAAGAACTCGCGAATCTGAATACAATCGTGAGATATGAAGCAGACAAGATCGGGGATCGTATTTACGTGTTTACACGCGCGCCAGAAGGGGGTAGGTCCTTTTAAGGGATTCATCGGCCAAAAATGGAGGCGGGAGGGAAAGCTTCCTGGTGAAATCGTAAATCTATTCTCAGCTCGCACCTATGTCCTATATATAATATGACTGCGGGTATAATACAGTTTCCTCGACTATATTTACCGGGAAATCCATTACATTGTAGAACTACATTCCCGACAATATTAAATGCTCGCCTTCCACAATCCACACGCACGCGTTTCTGTAAGAAGCTTCTACGGGCATAAGCCACGAATAATAATTGTTTCTAACAATAAGAGGAGAAAAAAAAACTGCGTGTACGTAGGTACCGAGCTAGCGTGCCGGTCTGCGCTTATCGACGCCAGATCGGGTCGTTAAGTACGTATACATTCGTATGTACCACTGAAAATACTTTACACAAGTTGCATTATTAGCAACTTGAATATATACACTGCGTACCTATGCTTCACGTTACCTTATACTGTCTTAAAAAGAATTTTTGCAACTACTTGATTTTACTGAGATTATATTTTCAAATAGGCGGCATAGCAGTAAATTGGCAGCATAATTATACTTGTTAGAAAATTGAGAACGGAATAAAAATGTTTTATTAGAGGGAGAACTGTTATGTTCGGTGAATGAGAAACCGCATTATGAAATGGATTAAAATGACGTAGCAGAAGTTTTTAACTTTCAAATGAACAAAGTATTTCTTTTATTCTATTTTATTCAGAAATATTGTTCCAATCAAGACAATTGTCTGCACGTTAAATTCACTGTTAAAACAACTAATCAAAATTTAATGTATTACCATTATGTTTTAGAATTAATATTAATATACCCTTATATTAATTTTAATATGGTTTTATATTAATTCTAAAACATATGGTAATACATTAAATTTAATTTACGGTATATGCAAATGACTTTACAAAATGTATATTAAAAATATATTAATTTTGCAAACATTTTTAACAGTGTTTATATCTGATACTATATTTAAAAGGATATATTAAGGGCGCCTTAGGTGAATAACTGATTGATCTTCAAGGGATGGGAAATAGATTGCATAATTGCACTAAACAGCCCCATTACTCTAATTTGTTAAGCCCCTATAAAAAGAAATGAGCATTTTATATCTGTACTGGATAGAACTAATTTTGGATTGGGGAGAGAGATCAAGGGTCTCGTTTTCGGATGACAAATAATATCTGCTTTTCTTTCCGCTTATTACGAGAAATGCGCAAGTGAAGGCACAATCTGTCCTGACTTGGGAACACGAAAGAAGGAATAAAGTAGAATGGCCTGAAGGCGTTGGTAGAGGGTGACCAAACTTTTTAAATACTTTCGAAGTCCCTCGTTAGGATGACAAATTGAACCGAGCTCGAGAGTCTTTGCGCTTCTCTCTTATTCTCGGCAAAGACGATTAATTCAGCAGTAGCCTCTACTTGTCTCTGATACTCCGTCTTTTAGGAGGGTAAAAAATTGGAAGATCAAACTTTCCTTTTATTACACATTTATTATATGTTTATCTAAAACGAGCTATGTCCTTAAATACTCTTTTAAAACTCAAGATGAATTATTTCTGGTTGGCAATATCGTAAGGAAATAATTTGAATACTTTAGTGTAATAATATCATCAGGTTGGACAAGTTTAAGAGAATCTGAAGGGGTTGAAAGTGGTGTGAAAATTTATTACGAGCAAATTTCGTTAGGGGTGATAATTAAATTATCAATTCTACAGCTCCAGCTTTAGAGACATTTAAAGTAGTAATCATTTTTGTTTTCAAAATATGGAATGAGCGATGAAGGTCGGAAAATGAGAAATGCAATTCTTGGGTGTAGAAAACTTAGGAAAATGAATAAAAAGTCATTTGCATTAACCGAATTCAGTCACACGATACATTACTTCGTTTCAATGGAACGCGTTCTTCCGTTGACGAGCTTTTTGTCTCTTAATACGATCTAAATGAAGTGCTCGTATAAGCGAGTCAATGAAGTTCTCGCCGACGACGTAATATAACTTATTGGACCTTTTCGAATTTTATTTTCCCTCTAACTTTCTTTATTTTGTATCTAACAGCTAATTCAATAAGCGAGCCATTTTATTATGAAAATATGGAGTCTTCTCAGAAAGAGTACACGGAATGAATTATTTATCGAAACTGTCCTATATTCAAAAGTCAATAACAGTCAAGGAAAACTTCGATAACTTACTCTGTGAGGTTTAATATTCATGTTCGCGTAAAGACTTACCTGAAACAGAAAATACAAAAAAATTAAAAATAATTTAATGCGAGAGCTGATTAAAAATTACTTTAGGCATCTAGAAATATGTAAAATCATTTTTAGACCCTTTCGGAAATGTGTTAGTGAAATATGATAAATAGTAAGACTTCGAGGTACACCTCGACAAGATCTTTTTCCCGCAGACGAGCAGTAGACAATATAAATGTCGAGGGTGCTACCAGAGAGAAAAACGTTGAATGGTAGGGGATGACTGGTTGAATTCAAGTGGGGGTGATGTGGTTGGTTGGAGGTGGCAGCCACCGGTGGATATCTGCTAGCGAGTTAATTCTACCCCCAGAGGGTGTTGGAAGGGTAGTTCGCGCGAGAACGAGAAAAAGAGAGGAAGGGGAAAAAAGTGTGCCGGGCCGCGCAGGCAAGATAACACATTTTGACGGTATAAAAATGAGTGTTTTTCCCTCCCCTATCTGGGAAGATAGCGCACCTCGAGAGCTTACCCGCGTTGTGCGTCCGCTCACTGTACAGAAGTTCCATTTTGTCTTACTGCTACGATTCGTGTGTAGGAATGCTTTTTTGGAAGAGCTCCAGGGACTTTTGGAAGAAGGTCAAGAACTAATTTGATCGACCTACATTGTCGGAACAAAGCTAGGTTTATTTGTGAACAGTTGATTAGAATATGCTGAAGGTTACAGGATTCTGATTTTTATTGTGAAAAATGGGATAGTTGATCTGTTTTCCCTTTTCTGATTCTTTTAATGGGTTTAATGCAACAAAATGTTAAATTTACTGATGGTTTACATTTGGAATATTTCCGGACCATGTAATAATTGAAATTGAAATTAAATTACAAGCTTTCAAAATTAAGTGGGAGGTCATCCGTTCAATACTCGACGTTCACTTTGCAGTGTAGGCATCGGACAGTCCGACTATCGGCTAGATATGTTAATTTCCACGGCGCCCGTTCTGATCGTTGCATCTTGACTGCAGACTCCATTTAAATTAGATCGCGCCAACATTGATCTGCGTTCACATTGGAAGTCACTCTTCCCTTTTAATAGCTCCATCCGTGAATTACGACCTGGTAAATGACACTCGCCTTGTCCAGGTCTCTTTTTCACAGGGAAATATCCAGGATGTCTCAAGAGAAATCTCTTCCGTTCTAATAACATGAATCGCTTATTTAATTATAAGTTGCTTCCTATAACTAATTTATAGATTCTTAGAAAAAGCTTCCATATCTCATCAGTGAATAACAACCAACATATGCTGAAGAGGTTCCTTTTGCACTAAATTTACGGATCAGACGAATGTAAGGTGTTACAATATTTATTTCAAAAATCAAAAAGTACTTATTGACTCATTATACTTTAAAATGTTCAACGACCTCGGAATTAGCGCACAAGGTGGTTTCAAGAACTAAATGATGTATCACCAATATACATGTATAATCATGCAGCGATACATCATATTTTATTTATGAAATGGCTTTGCGCGATACTTTTTTCAACCATCAATTTTCGTACCCTCATTCTCTGTGTCAAAACAGATAAGGTAGTCAGCAGAGTTACTGAACTGATCAAGATTTAGATTTTGAAGTTGATTTGGTAACAATATTACTTTTTTATCCCTTAAAAGTTTCGCGCCCAGGGATAGAGATCCCTTAAGGATTAAATCACAGAGTCAGGCAGTATAATCAAATTCTTCATGCTCCCTCAAAGTTTACATACTGCGGAACTGGTTTCAATAACTGATTATATTTTCTCTCGATTAGTTTCACATAAATCCAATTTACATGCACATTATCGTCCTCGAAGTACTACTGCACACTCGAGCAGGAAGAAGCCGGTTTTGGACCGGCGTCGCAAATAAAACAAAAACAAAAAAAAAGAATCCTGCGCACCGACCAGCACAAGAGCTCGTGTATGTATGAATGTTGTCGAACACGTCCTCGAATATGAAACCGCAACAAAACAAAGATGAAGTTGTCGCATTGGGTTTTCGTGCAGCGGCCCTGGGCGCGGTTGGCGGCCCTGTTGGGTGGGTACACGAGATAGAATCAGTAGCTGGAGCTAGTTAAACGATAAAATCGCAGAGCCGCGAAGCGAGGGTACAGTTGGGTGGGACAGGGTGGCGGGACAAGGGGTGGGCAAAAGTATAGAAGGGGGAGAGAAAGAGACAGAGACAGGGAGAAAGAGAGAGAGAGAGAGAGAGAGAGAGAGAGAGAGAGAGAGAGAGAGAGAGAAGGCGAACGGAGAGCGATCGCTGATAAGGGCCGCTGCGCAGCCGATAACACTCCCTTATCTTCCCAGTGGCGCCGCAACTCTCAAGGCTTTCCAGCTCACTCCAGTGTATATTTATATATATATATATATGCAATATACATATATATACATATATGTAAAATATTTGTATTATGACGCTCCGCTTTATATTCGCGATTCATACCATTACACCTTCACTCACATAAATCTGTAATCTCACGTGCGAGAAAAAAATTTCTCGTTCAGCTGACACTGGAGTCTGCTAAGATCATCAAGATCTACAAAATCCAGTACCAGTCACGCGAAATGTATCCCCCGTCAACCCAAAAAAAGTCTGCATTCAATGCTCCCTGGAAAATGCTTTCAAATGAAAATTATATTCACTCGAAGATTGTATCTGAAGTTAGAAGATACGCCAATGAATGCGATTGGAAGATTTTCGAATTTAAAAATGTAGAGCAAATTCTGTGATCGAAGTGTAAATGCCAATAGTTATCATCATGATTCCCACACTTGAATTATCAAATCCTGTGATCAATTCTAATATTAAGTTGAAGAGAAATTCTGATGATGCCAACTGAACGCTGTATTGCTAATCAGGAAGATTCTCGTAAATCATCATGTGCCAGTCTTATCTTGAACCCGAATCTGCAAGATTACGAGAAATCCTGATAACGCTGGATGCAACCCAAGTGCAATAGTAGCAAGAATTATAGAGATACCCATAAACCATTCATTGTTATCACCAAGCACACTCTATCTATAACACATATATACATACAAATTTCATAATCCAATGGCATCATATCCTCTATCCTACTCTAGTCTCTAAATAGATTCTCTAGCATAAACTCTCCAAATTGACATAAATCCTGATAAAAACAATTTTCGAAATAATTTCAACTGACATTAACCGGAGGCTGAATTAGACATGTAGTTTTCAGTACTATTATACTGATTTTTTCAAGACTTTTGAAACTTCCTTCGCGATATTTTATGTAGATTGCTGTTGTGTGAGAACCACACAGAGATAGATGAGAAAGAAGCGCTATCATTCGGATATCAAAGTGTGTATAAACTGGGACATAGTCTGCGTATATAGATACGAAGGATGTGAGGGAAGAAAAGAATGCGATGGAAGGATGAAAGGAAAGGGGAGAGGATTTGAGAAGAGATTCCCTGAATGATACGAGTATAGGATGCCAGATTCCTGAAGGAGATTAGATCACAAGAGTTGATATGAATTTTGCTTCGTATAAGACTCGCTTCTCTTTATCGTTCTGTCTTTGTCACACACTATCTCACTCGCTCACTCTCTTTTCTCTTTCTCAATCCTTGACTCCCTCCCCCTTTCACTGTACAACAAATTACTAAACGTCTCGCAGTCGCGTCGGCGTCATTGTCCTGTCCCTAGACCACACAAACTTTTACTATCAGGGAAGGGCATGAATCTCTGATTATCTATGAATAGAAAATAAAAGTTTCCCCCAAGAAGTGTTGCGCAATGATCTTCTCGAGGATAATTTCATCTTAGTTTAACTCACGGAAAAAAGTGATATGCTTGTGACAACCACAGAAATAGTAATATCTCAGAAAAAACATGTGAATAAAGATTCGAACGTTCAAATGAACGAAATATTTTTTTCAAATTATATTTTATTCAGAAATATTGTGCCAACTAAAAATGACAATCAGGATTACAAGTTTATTTAATTTTTTATTATTTTCAATGTAAATAAATCAATATTTAAAAGCTTTTTATAGTTACAAATACAATCAATACAAAAATTCGTTCATTTGAACGTTCAGAACTTTTCAATCATGAAAAAACAAGAACTGAAAGTGTCTACAGCTGAAATCAGTTCTTAGGTCTTAAGTCAGTTTTCAGTCTTGCTTTAAGACTAAGAAGTCTTGTTTTTAGATTTCGTAGTTTTAAAACAAGACTAAAAACTGACTAAAGACGGCAATTCAGCCTAAAAACTGATTTCAGCTGTAAACACTTTCAGTCCTTGTTTTTTCTGTGATATGGTGCAATTACAATTTTTGGTTTCCACTATTATTAAATAGTTGCTACAACCACATAGTTGTAGCATAATTTATTATTTCTATGATTGTGACAACCATAGAGTTTTTTCTATGTGCATCCAAATGTACAATAAAAGTAAAAAGTAATTAGTTTAACATCATGGAAGACCTATGTATGCAAGGAAGAGGATGACGAGGTTGTAGATAGAATAAACATGTAGAACGAGAGAAGCAGACGTGTGTACGAGTTCACACGTGTCTACTGTCTGAGCGTATGCGTACACTGGCGAGATAATCGCAAACGGACAGCACGTATGTATCGTACGATTCGAAAAAGGACAATGGGTGCGCAAACGCACCTACACGTGTCTCCTTCTTCGAAAATAAAAGAAAATTTAAGATTATTTGTATGCTATTGTTTGATAAATTTGTTCAGAGAATCGCAACTATCAATTCCGGGATATAAATCCAAAAGTTTTACATTACGTTGAGAGATTATAAAATACGAGTAGTTTTTGTGTAATAAAGTACCAGGGGACAACAGACCAGTTTCAAGACTTCGGACAATTTGCAGATTGTTTTTCCAGGTGAGTTTTGGAAAAACTTCCTGTCAATCAATTGCTGAATTCTCTAGTTTTGAATTTAAGAAAAACTTTAAAAGGTATGGTGGAAGAACAATGCAACAGTGAGAAGTCGGTAGTGTATTGACACCGACACACTATAAGCGTCACAGTCATCAAGTGTTGAGAAAGAGTGAGTTCGAGAGCGAAATACCACATAAGAGTGAAGAAAAGGGAAGGAGTAGATCGTTATCATTGCTTTCCTGTGTCCTGCCGAGAAGAGTGTTCGAGCAGTATGAGGAAACGTCGACCATGAATTATTCATGCTTGTCCTCAAGACTTTGCTCAGACGAAGGGAACCGCTTCGTTTGTCAATCAGAGATACAATACGATGAACAAATTCGTATTGGAATTGTCGGTAAGACTAAAATGTATGTAGACACTTCACAATCTATTTTATTCCGAGTAAGTAGAAGATTTAATGTCATCAGGAGGATAAACAGAATATCGATTTAGACTTACAAAAGCGATTGGTCATATTTATTCAATAATTATTGAATTTGAAGACAGAACCTTGTGGGTTCAGGAATTTTTGTAATGAAAGTTCTTAATGATAGACATTATGGTGCAATTACCTAACTTTTGAGGAAAACATACGAGGATATGTACTCTCTAAACTTGAATTAGTGCAATTTATTTAACGAGTCAAATTCCACTGATTTTCAGTGACTCTTTTCTCACGATTTTAATTAATGAATAATCTACTGGACATCAGTGAAAAGTCACTGAAATTTTTCGTAGTTTAGTGATGATTACTGAAAATTTCAGTGACTTTTGACTGATTAACATTGTGAGAAAAGAGTCACTGAAAATCAGTCGAATTTTACTGTTTTAATTTTAGAGAGCATGAAATGTAAGATATGTACGATATGTAAGAAAGTAGTAATACTTTTATGTTGAAATTATTCGTTTTTGAACAAAAAAAAAAATCGTACAGCCTAACTTTGTCGCAAAATGCCGAATTCTTTGGAGAAACAACCGAGTAAGGTTGAAGCTGCAATGTGTGAGCTCGAATGTGTGGCCGTGGTTATCTCGCACGTCAAAACGGCGCAAAGTTGTGCCGCAGCAGGTTGTACGCGGGACTTGGTGGCACAGATACCGACTCTTCAATGTCAAAAGATAGTAGCTGAGACAGAGACTCTGAGTAGCTCGTCAGAGTCTCTCGTCGACAAGAACCGACCCATAGGTGGCGGTTCCAAAACATTCCGGGTCTCATAATACTGACCTCTCGACATCTCCCTTATCAGATCTCTTGGTCTCTAGAACTTCCTCTTTTCTCTTCGAAACCATATCCATTTCCAACTGCAGTGCTATCTCCTTTCTTAGCTATTCAAAATGAAATTCCTTCAACATAAATCAAATCAGATAGAACTAGAATAATTATTTGTAGCTTGCTTCTGTGTTTCGTGTTTCCTTTTTAATATATATGCTTTGTATATCAATCTATATGCATAGTTTTATAAGGAGGGATAAAAACTAGATACGATCAAATTATTTTGACTCGCTTGTCCAAACTGGAAATGCTTTTGAGAAAAGAAATCGCAAATCGTAATCCTTCTTCAATGGGTTGGCTTTCAGAAGATTCTTATGCACAATCATGCTACAGGTACCTACAATGATGATGATGATAAGATGATGTTAACATGTTTTGAAATATATTTCCAATTAATTTACGTCAAAATATTTATAACTTATTATGAATACTTTATTATCTGTCTTGATTTCACAGCTTGGCTTTTTTATGCGAAATTAGATGTAAGTGAAATAAGTGTTTTATAACTGGCATTAAACTATTAGGAAAAATTGCAGTAGAAAAGATAGACTATGGTCAGCCAGGTGACAATAATTCTACAAATAATTCTTTAATAATTAAAAAAATAGTTTTAAATTTCTTTATGTTAGACAAGAAAATGACTTACTTCCTCAGAGAAAAAGGTATTGCAATGTTTATAAATTCCTTTCAATTAATATACCAAGCTCTCTCTCAATCTTTTAAGCTTACTGGAATATTTTAAATGGAAATTACCGGCCCTGGTTTACGAATGCTTTAATATTATTTTTAACATTAAAAAAACGCAGTCCCGGCTGTTGGGGTCTTATCAGTCATTTCCATTTCTTGATAACTGTTTTTGCTTATCTGAGTCCGAGCTAGCTGAGTCCCGTCGTCCCTCACTCCGTCTGGCACCGTCTCTCTTTTCCCCACTCACACACTCACTCTTTCTCTGACGCTCTCTCACTGACTAGCACTTTTCCTGTCTCTCTCTATCCGGTAATAACTTTAGCTATCGCCTTCATTGATCTCCCTATCACTGTTTTATCTCATTCCAGTGACGTCGGAGTCCGGGGACCGGCTATGAATTTTTCCGATTCTAAGCACCAGTTTGCGAATCGTACATCGCGTGTAGTATCGATAATTAAAAATTTTCAGATTTTTATTCTCCGATTGATTCGATAATATCAATAACAACGGAGATAATAGGACAGATTGGATCAAAAAATCCTGCAGGCATTTGAAAATTCCGTATTACGTATTTTCGTAATTACTGTCTTGATAAAGCAACTCGGTCAAACACATTTGGTAATCCGGAGATAAAAAAGTTTCAGAGATACGGAAACAGATTGACATTGTCGTTAAGCGGGAGATAAATTCAGGAGTGTAAAAATAAAAGGTTCCATTTTCTAACAGAAGGATAATTTTCTAAGCATAATCACCAAACCTCCTAATTTGATAGTCATTAAACTATACTATATTATGCTTATTCTTCGAATTAATTATTTTGTCAAAAGAGATTTATTTCATAATTCATCAAAATTCTTTTGTGGAGACGTATGCAAAGAAATAAAATGTTGCAAAATCGGTAAAGCACATCAGCACCCCATACTTTTTGAAATGAGTCTTCATCCTTGCGATTTGGATCAGAATTACGAGTTTACGAGATAAAGCCACTCGAGATTTAATCTGAATGCAAAGCGATCTGAGAAGGATTGTTCCATCTCATAGATTCGTCTTGAAACCTGTAGATAAATAGCAAACCAGCATGTACGGGTAGACGGACGAGATTTGCGGCAAACCGGGCGGCAATCTGATAATAGTTGGTACGAAAAGGTGGGGGTGGGATATCGGTAAGGGGGTGGTGTGGGGAGAGGCAAGGTTTGCCTAATCTTTTGTCGATCTTTTGCGAGTGCGCCAAGTACGAGCAGATCCGCCGTTGGCTCGTCGAGGTTATGCTGATATCACGAGCCCTCTACATTATTCAACGGGCGTTTCGGAGACAGGTCGTGTGTCGAGAGGACTTTTCCATTTTTACCCCAAACCGGGACCATCATCGTGACGAATCAGTGGAATTACGTTCCCTACAAAATTGATATGGGCCTTCAAAATTAAGGAAACTTTTGTTTCAGACACAAGAAATGAAGCAAACGCTAATAAGTAACTATTATAAAATATTTTTCTGTTGTTTGAGATCAAAATGTAAAGAAGTAAAAACGCAGTGAGGGTTTGAATCACGCCTCATAGGCTGAATATTTTTTTAATTGGACCAATTCCTTCATCGGTACAAAAAGAAGGAATTCAAAATTAGAGTTGGTAATAAATCAAAAAAAGTTGAGGTGAACCTTTTTGGATGGAAATCTGTCTATCCTTGCTTTACAATCGCTTTGAATTGCTACTGACTGCATACGAATTTACATAACGATATTATTAGCGAGTGCGGTGGCATAAATATAAGCGAAAGATAGCGCTCGGCAACGTCGTCGATCGCGTGGATAGCATACACCGATGTCTAGATGCGAGAGTCCATTGCGCCAGAACCTGGACCCGTTTCCTCATTATTATTAATATTTCACAATTATCGCGTTGCTGTTACGCGATCGCTCGACCGATAACGCCCGCCGGAACGCTCTCGTGCTCGGGAATTCGAGATCGAGGCAGAATTCGAGATTCGGTGCTAAAAAGAGAGGAGACCTTTTCCCCCTTCTTCATTTTATATTGCAAAGAGAGGAGAAAGTATACGAATGACAGAGTACATGTTTAAACAAATTGAGGGGACTTGGCTTGTTATATCACGATTGGAAACATTTTTCACATCATCTTATCGCCTGCGAACGATATATGTACAATTTTTCGTATGAGAATTATGAGGAGAGATGTGTTAACTTTTCCTGTTGTCGAATCACGAATTTTAAGATGGAGGACCAAAGTATTTGATTGCAGATTATTATGAATCCTGTAAACAGCTTCGTTTGATATAAAAAGAGGCCCAAAACGCAATAAAATTTTAGATCATAATGTTAAATTCTACTTTTTGAAGACGAGAACTTGCAGTATCATGAAGTATAATGAGAGAGAACCATGTTTCACCTACACGCCTATGGTAAAGTGTAACGACGAAAAAATTGGCGAATCGATTAGATAACATCAGATTATTCTTAATTGCATTCTGACAAAACAACTTATAATTGAAAAAGAAAAATATTTTATATCTCGTGATATCCACGAAATTGACACAATATTTTACTTAAAATGTTTTATACATCCTCATTATGTGGATAACAGAAGCTACCAGAAATGTTTTTTTAGCCCTAATCGACTTTTACAAGTTTATCGAAAAGGTCACCATCAGAGATTGTAACAGATAACACAGCATGACCATCACAGATAAACAGTCTTCATCATCAGCAGAATATCCTCTACAAAATATAGTTTCTACTGCAGCATATATAGGAACAAGAAAATAAAATTATCTGACGCGAGCTAATAGATTAAGTGAGTGCACAAAGGCCTTTATCGATTGAGTCGATTCGACACAGGAATAAAAGTATAAACGCGATAGAGATCACGGAGGCGATAATTTTACGCCAGGCGATTGATAAATCGAAGGGATTGGCCGAAAGGGGTGAAAATAAGAGTGGAAGAAGTTAGTTGGTGGTTTTCCCGCATCACCTACGATGCCATGATGAACTCGCAGCATAATTCGCATATCGAAACGACGGTACCCGAGGGCGACCCCTCCCCCTTTCCATCCGCGCATAATCATCGGCAATAAATCTCGGTTGCATAAGTGTAACGAGAGATACGAGATCGTAACGCACACAGCCTGAGGCCGGTGAGCGTTGTGCCATCGTCGATCGAATTCTGGAATTCGCTCTCTCCTGTCCAGTTTCCTCTCCGAAGGGATTTACTGATTTAATGCATTTTCCGAGACAAAGGAAATCGAAATATCCCTCTATTTAAGTGCAGATATAGGCACGAATAAATTAGGCTACGCAAAAATGTTCCCCATAAAGAAATATAATTCTTACCTATGGTAACAACATCAATGAATAATACAGTGGAGATTGAAGAAGATCCAAACTTACCTGTAACAAAGAAAGAAAAAATAATGGTTAAATATCATCATCCAGCATTATCATAAAAACGCCTTATTTTAAGATTCATTAATAATCGGCAGATAAAAGCCACTGGCTCATTGTCAGTGAAATTAAGTAGAATAAGTTGATGATTTCATGAACGAATTTCGTTGAAATAAATGATAGGCATGACTTCCTATCTGAAGCGAGGTGGAAGGCCCGAAGAAGATTGACCACATGCGAGGTTTGATTAATTTATTCTGCAATGTCTGTAAACTCGAAAGTAAACTGGATATGTGAGAGTGGATATGCTTACTTAGAAGAGCAGAATCAATATCGGACTGACTAAGCCTGGAGCATAAAAATCTAATCACAGCACGTACAACGCTACTGGTTATCGAGACTGGACTTATCACACGACAAATTCCACTGATTCTCGTTGATGAATTTGTATATATGCATATTATCAAATACAAACTCACTTACATTCCTGACAGTATTCATAATTGCGGTAATTATACTTCTTACATGCAGTGCGAGTGTCACTTTCATTTCAACTTGTCCTGCTGACCCGGTTTTTACTCCGTTATGTAATATTTTCTAAATCTTAAGGTAAAAATGTTTACAATAATTGAGTATTGTGTAAGTAAACATATTTTCTATGTGCATATTAAAATTTAAGAGATATTACAACAAATATTGCATTTAATGTCCCACATCGATAGAGAAGAATGAAAGTTTCCATGTTTGTTGTAAATGAGGTGGGTTACCTTACTGAGAATGCGGGTTCAGATCGCATAGATTGCAATTTGCATTCACACCTGCGCTACCGTGCGACAAGCTAAATTGTGGTCCTGTAAGCATCGCTGCATTGTATACCGACCCGTTTGTCGTTTTGCGATTGTTCCATTCATAGAACGCTAATGTTGCGAATGTCCTATGATTGTTGTTTCCTAATGCTATCGTAATTCTGTTAATGTCGATAATAACATCAATTGTCTTCCTCCCAACGCGATTCATAATTTTTTTCGAAAGACACATGATTACGAAGTTTTTTAAAGAAATAAACACTAAAAACTTGTATTATAATTGGCAATCAATACGATAAATTCAGTAATAATTGTAAATAAGATAGTTCCAGAAATAGCCTCTCAAAATGATAACAGCTTTATTTGTTTTTGAATGCCGAGTATTAAAATCAGTTGGTATCAAAAAATGTTGAAGAAAGCGTGTGAGCTATATGCGTCAAAAAGTATCATATCAGCACCTCAACGTCGATGTTTTATGCGTTTCAAATCGAAGTAGATATCAGTTGCAACATAAAGTTTATCACAAGGCTAACGGCAAATCGTAATCAGCAATCACATACCGCGACAACTTTACAGCGTTGCAAAGGGAGAAGGTGCCAGAAGGTGCTTTCATGTAAACACGGTTAGTAGCAAGCGAACTGTTTATTTTATATCCTCCCCAACATAACTTTATTGATGGAAAATTCGCATAAATCTAGGATTTACGTCAAAACTATTAGAAATATATATATGACACACACAAACTGTAACATAAATCACTCATGAAATATGACTCCTGGACCTTGTTCGTAATTTAAGGTCAAGGTGAACCAAAAATTCCGCAAGCTATATGAAGTCGTTACGGATATGTGACACGCGCAGCTACATCTGAAATTTATATATTGATTTACAGTGCCAGGGAATCGCTAACTGCTGGTAAAATGCTAGGCAGATGTCGATCTATAAAGTATTATCCAACTCTGATCTCGAAGTCACATATATTTGCCGATGGGAGATATCGCATGTTTTGTTTGTGTGTCTTCCACATTCACATGGGTATACCTGCATCTCCGATGACCCTCGCCTGTATGTACACCAGGAGAATGGCGTCATGTGTCGTAAACGCCTTCCTACGCTAGTAGATGCCGAGATTTATTCGCAAGCATGAACGACATGTCAGCTAGGAATCTCAGGGTATATTCAAGATTTGCGTTATATTTATTCGAAAGATTTGACGATATCAAATTTTACATATATAAAATGACATGGGACATGCACTCTAAATATTGACAGATATAAGTTTAACATCATCCACTTTTTTTCATTCTATGGGCAAATGGCTTGAGGACTTCTTACATCAGTCATGGTAAAAGTTCAGTCATGACTTGTCCTTGCTGTCGACATTGTGACGAGCCTGGAGCAAGGATTCCAAAAAACAGCCGATCGCCGTTCAAGCGATTAATAAAAGCGGTCCGTAACTTTGTGGGCTATAACTTGAAATAGTTCGCGCGGGTTATCGGCGATCGGGCAAGTTTACACGAGGCGCCACGACGCGCTGTATATGTGTATATGTAAGTCTATGGCGGCACAGCCGCTCGCATCGTGTGACTTGGCACACCTGTTGCCGGACTTTGGCGCGCGGCAATCGATTATTTAGCAACACAGAAATTGGAAGGTTAATTTCGTACGCTCGTCCGCAATTTGATTGCACCGACGTCGAGCTCACACCCACCCACGTCCTATATACAGTTATATTGGCGGTGTAACGTAAAGCGCAATGAAGCCGTTAGCATCAGCTGCTGAGCGATGCGCTTCTTCAACAATAAGCTGTTGCAGCCAAGTCCTGAAGAGCGTGTGTTTGGTGATTATAAAGAGGAAATCATCTTTTTCAGGAAGCTTCTTTAATAGTGAAATGTGTACACTAATTTACCTTCAACATTGGGTAAAAGGTTTTTTTCAAATTAACGTATTTCTAATTAACTAATGGTTCAGAAGTTCAGTATTTTGAGAAGCATATAGAGTTTAATTTTATAACCGAACCTTTGAAAGGAACTATCTTGGTGGAACTATCAATTTATAGAAATTGTAAAGAAAAGCAATTTATAATGATTGACTTTGAATTATTCCTTTTAGGATTATTTCACTCAGATGTGCGATTGAGATAACCCAAAATTTTGAGAATTCGTATAGACTTGTATGGCACAAAGCACAAGTCCCAGGACTCGTATCGGAAACCCATGGGAAAGAAAGAATTCGCAGGAAAGTCATCCGCCGCGATGGGACCAGATATCACAGGCCGCGCATAAAACTCTACTATCTTCGCAATCTGATGCCACACGAACCAGTTTTCGTATGGGGCCAGATCCTTCTGCAAGGATGAACGAGGATCCAAGCAAACGCCGAATTCTCTCTCTCTCTCTTTCTTTTTCCCGCTCATGGTTTATCTTCTCTCTTCAGAGGGTAAAAATGCCATGAAATCGATACTCACGATCGATTGGTCGGAGAAAGCGAAATCCTCGCCATATGGCGCGTCTTCACCAATAAAGTTGCTCTCAATTGTTTTTCAGAATCACTCCAACAGAACTTAATGTATTAAGTACACTGAGAAAAATGTTTGGTGCGGACAACAAAAAATTTTGTTGCTATAGAAGTTGAATTAAGAAAACCAAAGTTTTGTTAATTCAACCAAAACTGAGATTTTGTTGGTTCAAATGAATTTTCTTGGTTCAACAAAAAGTTTGTTGAAAGAACCAAGATTTGGTTGACACAACCAAACAATTTTTGTTGCTTCTATAGCAACAAAAAGTTTTGTTGTCCGCGCCAAACATTTTTCTCAGTGTATATCATTTGATTATTTATATTTGTGCAGAAAACTGATGTTACGAAGAAGTAATAAATTCTATAAATAATTAGAGAGGAATTTAGAGAAGGTAGCAGCAGCAAGTCAGATTAAAAGAAACGGCTTTCGATTGTCGGAAACCGCATTTCTCGTCACTCGTTTCGCTACTTTCCTTCGTCAACTGGAAAGTAAGGTGTTAGCCTAAGAATTTTCCGCATTTCTAAACTTGAGGAAATAACGAGAAAAAATCATTCTATGTGAATATTGATCATCTGAATTGACGAAAATGCGGAGGACCTCGCGAAACTGATGACTGATGGACGAGGGCGATGACGATAACGTGGTTATCGGGTGATCTGGGGGCGTCTAAGTGTTATCATCTTTGTGATAAGGCGTTCGTCCAATCTCATCTGACCCAGGAGACCTTTCCACCTCTATAAATCGACCAGCTATCGGGTTCACTCACACGATTCATACACGTTATGCCCAAAGCACTCTCCTTTTTTCTCCTCTCTTAATAATATATCTATCCATGAACAGAGTGGCCACAAGACACAATTTTTCAAATTCCCTGACATTTCCCCGACTTTTTCCTGGAAAATCCTACAAACATCCTAAAGACCTTTTAAAAATCTCTTTTGGAATATTTTAATTCCACGAAGAACTTTAAAATCTTCTTAAAATGCATAAATGTTTCTTAAAATTATTGGAAACCTATTGAAATCCCTTCATATCTCATCAATTTATTAAGATCTATTAAACTAAAGTCTATTCTATTTTTAAAATTAGAATCAGTAAAAAACTTTACTCCAAACTGGGTAAACTTTCATATTCGCAAATATTTTATGTGTTTACCATATAAAATATATCAGTCGGAATAATCTTGACTGAAAATGAAATAATCTTGAGTCAACTTTACGTATACAAGCAAAAACGTAAGAAAAAAGATATTTTATCGATAAACGAAACATTTCCGAAGAAATCGAATGGATTTACGTAAAAACTGCTTTTTTGAGGGATAATAAGTTTGAGTCGCGAAAAAAACAAGAGAGGATTCAAGCCACACTCATAAAACTTATCGTAGACGTCAGAAAAGACGCGTGGAAACGAAGTCTCGTTTCGTCACGTTCTATTTTTTTTCAACGCACCTTCTTTCAACAACGTTAGAAAGGAATTGCTTGTCCCTAGTTCTCTCACGACTTTAACAAGCCTTCCGCAAATGTACTCCAAGTTTTAACCCTAAACGGCGATTAAAGTTGCATTCTTTAGCACCCTTGCCACCTCTTTTACGATCCAATCGCCGGATAGGTGTTATACAACCTGTAATTACCGAGGTGTTAACTGCCGCTTAATTTCTTTTTTCATTATCTGCTCTACGTGCTTCAATAAACGCACTTGCCATCTTTGCTTACGCTCACACGAGAAACGAGCCTCCTTTCGTCGACAGGACTTTATGTTTCAATAGTTGCAGGATATCGTTAATTTTCTGTAGGAAATGCACAGGGAAAAGAATTTCAATAGTTTCTATGTGGGAAATATTTTTAAAGAGACCAAAATGCATGAGAAATATTATATAATAGATATTATCTTTCCATTTTAGTGAAATATATTATCCAATTAAACAATTAGATATTTTCCAATCGTGTAATAACATCAATTCCCTCGCTGCTAATGACTTTACGAAGGTTACTATCATTAATCGTAATCTGTGATCGACAGATCAGTTATCTGTAAGAATCGTAGGTACTCTAAGAAACATTCATCATTGACAGAAAATTCTTAGCAATCACATTTACAATTTTATCACTTGATGATTATCAATACATCGATTAATTATTACGAAATATTCGAGTCATTCGTCTCCTAATAGAAAACTAATGAGTAGATAATACTCAAGTGCCTTTACTTATGTTGTAATTGTGTTTGTAATTTATTCCGCGGATTTGCTACAAATTCAAGAAGAGAAGAGAATTCTTAGAACCTCTATCAAGAGCTCAAGAGGATTGATGCACATGCGCCGGTGAGTATCGAATTACGTGATTCGATGTTAAAATCCTCGTCGTCGCGATTCTTAAATCTTGTTTCTGTTTTTTTTAGGAACCTCTACACATCGTGAGAACACACAAACTATAGATCCCTTAATCTCTCGTCGGTTTACCGATCACCAGTTCGCCATTTTATCGTCCCGGAGATCGCGACTGATCGTTTCTGAACGATCATTCTAGAAATCGAGGGGGAAGTCATAAGGGAATTCTCGGGTAATTCTTTTGGAAATCGCGGCAAACCGACACTCGTATAGAAATCTATCGTTTTGCTGACATGGCGATCGCGACGAATGAGCAGCTCATCAAAGCCGATCTTCACCGACTAAAACCGAGAATATAGGCAATCCTGGAAATCATAAAATTCATAGATTTCTGATTTCCTGATTAAAACAGAAAATTCTCAAGAGAGATTGTATATCATCAACATTTCTAAAGGAATATACTATAGTATACTAATGAGTGCCGGCGTCACATGTCATTGAAAAACCTCATTGTAAAACTCCCTACAGTCTGCATAAGTGCATAAGTAGCACCACAACAATGTGTGAATGATGCAACTGATACGCATTAGCGAATCACAATTAGCAGGGGAGATAAAATCCAACGACTCTGATGATAGAATTAGATTCGCAATAAAATGACGATGGCGCAACCAAACGTCCTTTAATCAAGTGAACGCACCTTCAGAATCGTAAATTTAAATGAGGGATGAAAAATGCCTGCTGTATTTCATATTCTAAAATTTTATGTAAAGATGAATTGCAACATTATAAAGTACGTGCTTGAAAATCCAGAAGAATTAATTGTCATTTCTCGGATGATAAAAATCTGTTTAAATAGAGAACAATGTCAAGGACCACTCAGGGTTTTAAAAAAAAAGGACTTGAGTGATCGAACACAACTGTTCCTTAATAAATTCATATATTCATCCATTCAAGATAGAATCGCGATATGTGAATCGGCACACGCATCGCTGCGTTTACCATACAGTTTCTGAACAATAATCTCATACGCTCGTCTTGTAATCTCTGAGAGGTCCCATTGAGATTCATATCAGCACCCAACGTAACCGAATGAGAATATGAGTGGTCTCACGAATGTTTGTTTTTCGTCAGACCTTGTCATTTTTAATCGGTACAAGATTATTGTTGCAAATTCTGCTAGTAAATAAATAATATAAAATGATTTTGGAAACTTTGTGAAAAACAAAAAGTGATAGTGGAAGTGAAAAGTTATCAATCGCCTCTCAGATTTTGTAAGTTTGTGAGATGAAAATGTAATATGACAGGTAATGAAATGTCAATGCCATCATAATATATTCAGGTTTTTTGAATATTATTACAGCAAAAGTGAGAAACGCCTGAACGGAAATCTTGACATGAACGCATAAGCACATGAGAAAGGCAGACCTCAAGTTTCGTCTTTCAGGTATCGAGCCAGTGGGTTGGAAGGGCGAACTCCAGAAAGGGTGGAAGCTAACGCGAAGCAATGAAGTGGCAGTCGCGTGCCTTGCATTCCTTAAAGCTTGTGAACATCGGCTGTCTAGAATCAACCCTCCCAGCACATAGACACCCTCAAATTCCACATCCATTCCCCTCTACGATAAACATCTATCTTCTCTAGACTGCAAAACAGCAAAAGAGCTAAATGCACTTACAGAAAATAGAAAATATTCATATTATCGCGAAACCAAGAAATCGCAGACTGATAATTAGAAAGGGATCTAGAGCAAATGGAGTTAAAAATTTTTGATATTAGCATTGACTCGAACTTTGTGAAACTACCGTTTATGACGCATAGCGTGACGACACAACACACTATCTCTGGGCGTTGATCATTATTCACTATCGCAGCTTTTAATATGCATGAGGAATCGGACTTTGGACAAAAGCGAAAATGCAATCTTCATTTCCACTCACACCCAAGAACCAAGTAAAATCCGACAAATAGAGTGATTAAGGCAATTATAAACTATATCCCAACTTTTCACAAATCTAGAATTGAGATTCGCATTTTTAAAGAATCAAAAAACTAGGAAGAGTTTCAAATACTTGACATTAGCAGTTTATATTTTTTGGGATGGTGATTCAGCTGAAAGTCGACACAGTGACCGAATTCTGAAAACTGTGTGTAGTTATTGACTTCCGCCCACATATTTGCCAAACACGGTGGACAGTAGGTTGTAGGTTGTAGGTTGTATATGAAGGTAGGCGACTCGACTCGACTCGGCTTTGCTGCTCCGACGAGGCGAGACGAAGCGAGGCGAGCGAAGCGTGGAGTTTGTTATCGTTATCACACAACTCGGAGCGGTGATCAAGATACGGCTCGCCACTGCTCTTATCAGCGCGCCCGTTTGCTTCGCACCGTCCATTTCAACGCTCCACTTCGTTCCACCTCGCCTGATCGTTACCACTAGCACAGCAACGCCACTTCGCGAAGTGTACGTCAGTGAAGACGCAAGGGTCGATGCTGAGCCGATCCTTTTTTCTGATAATGCGCGATCGATAGCGATGCCAATCTCCGGATAGTAGGCAAATATCATGTTTAGATTCTGCTCTAGAGATAAACTGTAGATGTGCATGGAATAAACTCACTCGGTACAACAAAACGTATTAACCAACGTGCGACTGCTGTCTCTTTTTAGATCAATAAAATGCGAAAAGAACACAAGCTGGATAACTTTTTATTGCGTGAGATAATAAAATATTGTAGTTATTGTGAATACTTATTATAGAATAGACTTTATGTGTAACCAATTTCATTCGTTAACGGTATGTCATGGGATAAGTATACACGTATAAATATATGAAAATATCTAGAGACATGCGCGGATCAATAACGTATTTATTATACAGGTGCTAATAATTTAGAATGGGACATTTTTTATTAATTAAGTCTGTTGCATGGATGTCCGTGAATCTCTTTTTTAAATCAAGATTATTACAGCATAAATTCATACTCTCTAAATCTGAATTAGTCATAAGTTACTAACGGAGTAGTGCCAAATCGTTTACTAATACACTTTAGTAAGCATTTTTACTATAAATTAGTTAAAAACTACTAATTCATAGTAAAAAAGTACTAATTCAGTTAGTAAGGCTCACTAATAGATTTAGTTAGCGTTACTATCTGAATTAGTGCTATTTTACTGTGAATTCGTAGTTTTTAACCAATTGATAGAAAAAATTCTTACTAAAGTGTATTAGTAAACGATTTGGCACTATTTCGTTAGTAACTTATACCTAATTCAGATTTAGAGAGTAAGTAGTATAAATTCTTCTTTATTTTAAGTAAGCTCTTATTTCCTGACCTTCTACGGAATTTTTTAAAGTTTAAATCATTTAAAATTCGTAAGAATTTCTAAAATTCATGAAAACTTGGGACATCTCTTAAAATTCCTCGATCTTTCTGGAAATTCCTATAGAAAAGTTTTTTAAAATTCCCTGACAAATACTCGAAATTTCCCTGACTTCCCTGATATGTAGCCACCCTGCTGCAGAGTCCTCAACCCCTTTTTCGTTCATACTCTCTAAAATTGAATCAGTCAAAAGTCACTGAAATTTTCAGTAATCGTCACTAAACTACTAAAAATTTCAGTGACTGCTCACTGATTTCCAGTAGATTATTCACTAATTAAAATCATGAGAAAAGAATCACTGAAAATCAGTGGAATTTGACTGGTAATTAGTTAAATTGCACTGATTCAAGTTTAGAGAGTATGATATATACATTAAACAGATTGTCACTTTAAGATTTTTTTTCACGCATTCATTTCCCACCAAAATCCGTGTAAAATAACATGATAGCGTGTCCTAAATATAATGTAATGGTACGTAATTAATTCAAATCTAAATTTTCCACAAATCAATTCTAATTTTTCCTGGAAAGCACAGAATAAGTAAACTCGATTCGAGGGTGGGTGGAGCGACTAGAAAAGGGGTGGATAGTACCTACAGAAACGGAGGTCTGCAGCGTTATCGCGGCGGCCCAGATTGAATATATTTCATATGTTTTCATAACTACCGACACCGCAGCAGCAGTAGAGCTCCGCTTTGCTATCTCCTCTTGGGTCTGTTTCGGCAGGGGGTAGAGCAGAGATAGAGGAGAAAAGAGGTTGGGGGAGGAAAGAGGGTTACAGTGACGGCGGGAGACGGAGGAGGGAAGTCGGGGGTGGACGGGAGGTTTCACCGCGACCACGGGAAATCAACCGTGAGGAGATACCAGTTGACTGATGTGCGCCTTTCTGTTGTAAAACGATAAAGGCGCGGGCATTGGTCGCGCCAGGGTTTCCGATAGTGTGCACCCCCCACCCCCCCTCTAGCCTAGGAGGGCCTGGAGGGCGGCCAGACGGTTCTTCTTCCACCATCTACCCTGTATCACATTATCCGGGAAACAGCTCGACCTGGATGACGACGACGACGTCGGGACCATGCAGCAATGCTTCATTTCGCGCGAGGTGATCCGATAAGAGCAAAGCTGCGAAGACCACCTTTATCCCTATCTCTAACCCTTCACGTCAACGCGTCGCAGTTATCGCCTATGACGGATCTCCAACCTCGAGACGAAATTTGTGATATTTCACTCTTTGCATTTAAATCAGTGGAATTGAATGATTTATCAGTGATCTTCTTCAACAAAAATGATATTTCCTTACTCCCAGTCTGACCAAAACTGTATGGACCTACTTAAAGGTTTGCAGTATTAAATATAACTCTGTTATAATAATACTGTTGTTAAAAAGCTAAATTTGTTAAGTGAATCTATTATCAAAATCTTCCTAGAAGTAATCTAATTGCGAGTAACGGTTTCGTGCTTTTCCTCCATTTCTTTCGTCACTTTTTGCCACCTCACCTGTATTTCCCTACTATGCTGGAGAATCCGCAGATATCACGCTCAGCTGTGCGTTCCAAAAAGCTAATTAAACGTCCACCGACATCAGGACGAAGCCGTAATCTTTAGGAATAAGAGTATAAACCAGAAAACTGTAATCTTAAACCCCAGCTAATGGAATGTAATAACTAAATGCCGAAATAAAGGTGTGACATAAGAAAACGTGATCACCAGCATGAAATATGTTTAATTTCATGAATACTTGATGAGAAACATTTCGTTTCAGCTTTATCAAGAATTTCTTGAATTTTTTTAAGCACTTGGATAAGGGAAGTCTGGCTTACGTTTTTTCGAAGCCAAAGTAGTTTGGACAACCAGCTAACGACAAGAAAAGATATTCACGTGATTCTTACTGTCGTTGGTGTCCTATATGCCCTCTGCGGTGCGGCATATGCGAGTGTATCGGCAACAAGATCAGGCCATAAAGCCAGGCATTCAGTCCGTATCAGGACAATACTTCCATAGTCTGATAACCAGAATAGGTGTGCATAGGTGGCCCATTCTTGTCATACCTTTTGTCCAGTCTGGCCGATGGGTCTACGATTTTCTACGATATTTACGGTTTTATGTTCCTCAGGGTGAAACCCCTTTCCGGGAGACCAGCGTTGAGAATCACTTTTTTTTACGTCTTTATAGATGCTAACATTAAAAAGATAGTTTTTCATCAGCAAGAGCTTTCCACCAGCAAGAGTATAAAATAATAACTTTATAGTATAACATGCTTCTTCAAATATAATACTTTGTCAAAGAAATTGCGGAGGGAATAATCGTTTCAATATAAAAATGCGTATCAGAAAAGCAATAAAGATCAATCGTACAGCCTAATCCTTCCAAAAGGAACTAATTTCGTGCGATCTTCACAAAGAAGCAAAAGATAAAGAGTATAAGCACCCAAGTATAAGGGTATAATGCGGGCACAGTATCAAATGGTGACCTCCAACCCCCTATCTCTTTTCCTCAATAGTCGCGCCTATCGGAACTGAAATTCGAGCCTCATAAGTCTCATAAAATCCATCACCCCCTTATTCTCTTATAAAACATTCTAACGCCTAACGCGTGGCATCAAAAACCTACTTTTTGACGTGAAGGTGTCTGCATCTGCGTTTCCCGTGCTTCCGTGCTAAGTAAAAACATAATGCGTCGCTCGTCGTCTTTAGAGCGATTAATTAGCGTCATTAGTGCCATTGACTGAGCTTCAAGCTTGTTAATGTCCCTCCCAGGTGAACGACCGTTTTTGCCGCGGGAAGAGAAAATATGAATTTTCCTTCGTGGCCACTTCGCGGGTGCTTAAGCTCGAATTAAAGAAATCTAAAAAAAAGTGTGTAATTAAACTGTTCCGGCCTATTAACACCAACTGAAGGGTGATTCTATCTTAATTTTTTGCTAATTTATGTCTTTCAACTATCGGTACATTTTCAGATGGAATCGCAACATTGTTACATGTCCGGCCGGAAAACTAACGTGGAGATTATAAAAAAAAAGGGAAGAGAATTGTAAGTTTAGAAACATGAAATGGGTGTCATGTTTCTGAATATGAATTGAACAAGAGTAGATAACAATTTTTTCAAGGACGTCGTTAGAATAATTAGTAGAAAAACTGAAAAAATAAATGCAAATGATAATGAACACGAATCCATTATTCAATTTACACATTCTTCTTGATATTGTGATATATAGCCGACTTCTAAACGAGTACGTAATATTTTTTTTTAATATCTTGGATGCCCACGCTTCGTTGATAAAATAACGGCTGCATTCCTCCCCTATCATCACCCTCCGCCTTCCACCTTCAGGGAGTAGAGATAACTAATGCAGCGCATACCTGGCCGGGTACTCATGTGCATATAGAAATACAGTCGCGAATCTTGCCGACCTGCGGCTCGCGAATACTGACACAACTACTTATAGATACAAAAGCCCGCTGCTGGTGACCAAGTGGGCAATCTTTATTGCAGCAGAAGCTGATACAGTTAGCTTGACTTCCAAATTTGTACATACATCTAAATACATCCTATATATGTTTTAGAATTCAATTGAATTGCACAAAAACCTATAGTTACTTTCACCATTCCCGCCAATTTCCAATTTTTCTTGCAAGAAACATCGTCTCAGAATCGCGGTTGATTGGTTAGATCCACGATAGATCGATCCTCTCTTGATTGGCGATATCGAGTCACGGCTCGATCAAACTTTCCCGAAGACCTCGCCGAAGAAGAGAGACCCTAATCGAAGTTGACCTCGGAGAAGAGATCAGGATGATCTCACCTAACCCGGCAGGTAGCGAGAAAGGACTCGAGGAGATGATCACGAACATTCGTTATATAGGAACGATGAATGTAGAGAGAAATGAGATCTCGTTGCTCTCGTTCGATATCCGCCAGATGGGATCCACAAACCCCTCCTCCTCCTGATCCTTTTCCTCTGGATACTCTTCTATTACACCAACTTTGTGCACGCACACCCTTAATTAGAATCCAAGTGAATCGTTAGCATTAATAAACTCTAGAAACGCGTGTGCCAGGAATTACGAGCATCAAAAAACAAGAAACTGCAATCGATCAATGATTTCGATCAAGATTAGGCTAATTTTATGTGCGAGCTTTTTAATCTTGCTCCATCACTTAATTAGGTGTTTGCTTATTTCGCAGTCTATTGTTATTAAAATACAGCAGGCTGTGAGAAGATCAGCTCGCTGTATAATAAAAACAGAATACTCTCATAAATTTAAATAAACTTAAATCAAAAGCTTAAGACCAGCATAATCATTAGTTATATATTGATAGGAAATAATTATATATCGAGGCTTGTATATGGTGAGTTAAAGTTTTTAGATTGGTAGATCGAGAAGCCTAGCAGTGTTCGACCTAATTTTAATTGGTACCGGATTATTCCGGGTCTGCGTGCGACTCAATGATCAGATAAAAAGCCCGAAGGTGGAGGAAGGAGATGGAACACCCGCGGAAGTCGGGAATCGTCGGGCATCCAGTGGTCTTATCTTTACGAGGACTCTACCGTTTACGTTCCAAGATCGACCTTCGTTACTATGGAATATATAGATTGTTAATGGTGCTGTGCATGGATTCCGTGTGGGCAGTTAACTGCCTCTCATATAAGCGCATATACAAATTCTGATAAATAGACGAGCAAACATTGCTATGTCGAAAAAATTTCCAGCTCTTAAGATCAACAAAATGCCTTAGAGGGAATATCTAGCTTTATAGTTCTTTAGTACCTTCAACCAAGTGCAGCAATGTTTACTGTATAGAAAGGGCACCGAATGTACACTGATAGGTGAATGGGATGAGAAATGTAATTGTAATTCATGAATGGTAAATCGAACGTCTTGCGCGTGAACAATCTATCGTCTAGGTACGCATGTAAGGTGGGCTAACACGAGTACTTAGTATGACTACAAGCACTGATTACGTAGAAAGTATTATAAAGTACGAACTGTAAGTAGGTATGCAAGTACATAGCACTGCGCACGATGCAGCAATCGGTGGGAGCGCGGGAGTCGAATCTAATTAAATATAATTAGTTGCGATTTGCATAGATAGTCGATAGAGACCGGACGCAGTGATAACCGCGATAACGACTCTGCACAGCGATACGAGAGACGATTATTGTTGCCGGCCGACCGGCTGTTTACGGGCAGACATCGGCACGATCATCGCGAATTCTTGTTCAGTAGCTTAAGCTTTCGCCCAACTTCTCGTGACAGAGGATCCTATCCCACAGAATCAAGTATTGAACATGAAGATAATTTCTTCAAAAAGAAAAAAAGAACTCTAAATGATATTTTTAAATTTTACTTGTAATGTATCTGTTTTTCAGATTATCAAACAAAAATATGAACGATTTGTGATTTATTGCATATCGGACTAAGAGGTGGTGCTGATAAGAAAATATCGACATCGTAAATCGCTATCGTTTTAAAAGTTAATGTTGATTTCCAATCAAAGTTTCAATCCTACACCAACCGGATTGGACTCATTGATATGCATTTACAGATTACATACACAAGTCTTGACTTCCAAATTGCTGTTTTTAATTTTATATAATAAACTTTATATAATAAACTTTATATAATGTAAATGATTGTTTATTACATCAATCATCTTTTTAGAATAGATGGTTCTAAAAGTTCTTTCCTGATTTTTGAAAAACCATTAAAATTCTTAATATCGTCTTTAGCATTTTGATTTTTTTTTTTACAATTGTGGGGGTCACGTTAGTGTTTTCATGCGTGTACAAGGGATGCACACTAGTAGGAGGATGAAGAAGAGGAGGTCTCGATATCTGTTCGCACGTCATTACCCCAGACTGCCGTAGTAGCGATCAGTCCCGACCGCGAAGGCACATATAGCTTGCCTGATTCGCTATGATCTATGGATCTTTGGGCTAATTCATATCGGATGAAATTATCTCTGCTTACGACGTGGAGAGAAGACGAGCCTCGTTATTATACATCGAGAGAGATGTATCAGTCATAATATTTGCCGATCACGGTCATGATACGATACTTCCTCACCGCTATTTTCGCATCTAATTACTTTTCTTGTCTCAGGTTGGTAGCAATTTCTGCAAAATGAATCTCCGTCTCTTTTAATCTAACGATGCACTATTTCTGCCAATTAAAATATTTTCTAATTTTTGCGTCGTGGTTGGTCGGTATACACGTTCACCGGACGAAGTCGTTATGTATCGAAACTCATTTATATCCGAAATCAGATATGGCAAGGCTTGTCGCGATACGATCGAAAGTATAGAAGAGAGAAATAAAGGTGAGTTATGGAACAATAAATTGATCGAGGAAACTGCGACTCTCTCGTCTTTTGAATTCTAATTTTCAGAGAAATAATATTTGATTATTCTTACATGGAAGTAAATGATGAAATATTTTCAGTTTTTAATATCTTGTATTATATCTTGTATTTTTTCAAATAATTGTGACTTTGTTTGTGTTAGATTGTTACCGGCGTTATCAAAAAAAAAAAAAAACGTTGCGTAGTTAACTAAAAATGTGTGTTCTACATAATTTAGATTATTTTCGACTTTAGATTTTAAGTCATAGAATTTCATCCTTCATTTCTATCTCAGACATTCGTGTTTCAACTTCAGTTCTTTATCCACCAAAAGTTATGGCCCCATTACCTTCCTGAGATGGAAAGAATGCATGTAAATTTTAAAATAAAAGCGCGTATCGCGATATCGTAACGGGTTTGAGTTTTATCGAAGGAAGTGCATATCGCTTGTATCCTAATGCGAAACACTGGCGTAGAGTTCGACATTTTTTTATGAATTAAATTTTAATAAAATTCCTTTCTGAACGATGACAAATTATAGTTTATATATTTAAAATAATATCGTTATTTTTACTTACTCAAAGTACCTGAATAGCAATAATTATGCAGTGAACTCACCTGAAACAAAAAGTAAAAAATTGATTACCTTTTCTAAAAACTTTAGTGTTCAAATATTAATATTGTATGAAATAGCATCTTTTATAAAAATCATACGAATAATTTATATTTAGTACGAAGACTCCTATCTAAGTATAACCGAATCAAGCGTTGCTCAACTTCGGTGATCGAATAGGAAGCTTCAAACAATTTCATCTGTCCAAACGGACACTTTACGATTGAAATTCTTGAATCAAATATTACAAAGTCATTCAGAGTTATTTGACCCTTTTAGTACTGATTTTTTAATATAGAACTCAGAATACAGCAAATAAGTTTTTCTAATCTCTGTTTATACGCTGAGCATGTAAAGGAAAGACGATAAGAATAGATGATAAGTGGATGAGATTCAATTTGATGCCAATTAACATTCCAGTCTTCTCTTCAGCATAAAATCAGCTTAAACTATCGCTGATCGTGCAAGCGATAACACTTCCACAGTCAGAAGCGTGTGGTTAAATGCAGATTATAAAGTAGACCACATCAATATTTTTCATATTAGAAACCAGAAATTTTTATAATTAGAAGCCAACCATTCTTTTTCTTAAATCAGAGAGTTGTAAATAGATTGTATTTAAAAGCATCAGTTGTAATATTCATAAGCAGTTATATATTTATAAGCATTGACTGTTCTATATTAAAATTCGATTTAAAAAAAGGAAGAATCTTGGGATGATATTAATACAGATGGAAGCCCTTCTGGAAAGCAATGTGTGTATAATAAACACACCGTCGTTCGCTAATTTGCATTGTTTTACGACTTCGCTCGTAAATTATGCCGACTTGCATACTGACGTACCGACGAACGACGTGCAAGTACGTTATAATACGTGTTTGAGCTGACGGACGTGGAGGGACGTAGATCCCGTCCGCTCGCACGGCCTGTACAATCTTTTGATATCAAACAATGGTAGCGTCGACGCCAAATGTACCCACTCAGTAGCCATGCCGCTGTAACACATACGTGAACGCAACTTGAACGTCGGCAAAGATAAGGCATGGCACACGTTGCTAGATATGTACAGATATCAGCGAATGCGTTTGCAAGAGCTTCGGCTAGGGAGCAACCTACAAGGTACTACCAACCGCCTACCAGATTGATCTTACGTCAAAACGCAAGGCGACTTTATACAAAACTTTCAACGTTTCAGTATTAAATAGAGATGTATTGTGAAGTTAGAGAATCCTATGTCAGGAAGTATCCAAAGATGATGACTTCCAATCAAAGGAACATGTTAGAAAAATATAGAACAAGTTAGAAAAATATACAACAAATTAGAGAAGTATACAGCAAGTTAGAGCTATATAACACCTTCTCAATAAAAAAAATATATAAAATACCAATGTCAAGCAAAAAATCCATGTGAATATAGTTTTGAACGTTCAAATGAACGAAATATTTTTTTAAATTATATTTTATCCAGAAATATTGTGCCAACTAAAAATAACAATCAGGATTGCAAGTTTATTTAATTCTTTATTATTTTCAATGTAAATTAATCAATATTTAAAAACTTTTTGTAGTTACAAATACAATCAATACAAAAATTCGTTCATTTGAACGTTCAGAATTTTTCAATCATAAAAATCCGTCGATTTAATCGGCTCCATATTTAATTGGAATGCTATAAAAATCTCCTTATCATCGCAGCAAAGATTGTTGAGAATATATTTAAGATCCTAAATTACCGAAAATACGTAAACTTTACTTAAATATTACGGAATTAAATGATTAAAACCTCATTACGATGCAATGGTGTGGAATAGTTAATGAGTCTGAAAGTGGCATTGTTTTATCGTGTAGATATTTTGATAGAGTTCCCACGCAATAAAGTGATATCACAAGGACATTCCGTCACACACACAGAAGACATCCGCGTGACGAGTCTTTTGAACGTACGTTCATGGCATATTGTTCGTGTCGCGAAGATCTTTATCTAAATGAACCTTCATAAATAGAAATATGCAAAATTGTAGAAATCAGATTGAAGTTCTCGCAAAATCGTCATCGTTCCGATGTCAAGGAAAACCAGTCGCACTCGAATTTTTAATTCTGACTTAATACTCAAATAAAATTCGAGTTCCTCTCTTCTAGGAGACAATAAGTTTCATTTCAGAGAAATAAACGCATAATACATGTACGTAGTAGTCAGAAGATTTAAACTTTTGTCTTAGATTTGCTGAGTAACGTAAATTAATATAATAATTAATTAATTAATTATTATAATATACGTAATTATGTAATTTTTTCCTGGAATGTATATTAAAGAAAGTTTTGAAGGTGTGTTGATTCTTAATAGACTCCACTCTCTTGATTTGAAGGCGCCTAAAACCGGATTGAGTATTTTAAAGCTCGAATTTAAGGAGAGGCAAACTCGATTGGTGATCTTTATTATAAGCGCGTGGCTGATATCGATATCAGGGACGTAATTGCAAAAGGCCCGACATGTTGTCGCCCTGCATTAAGACTTAAGACTTTTTTGCATTGCGCAAAACTTTGCGACTCAACTTGCAGTTATCATACGAGAAATCGCCTTATATCCATACAATGTCACGCACTTTATACATATATACAATAAAATTATACATAATGGTTCAACCTTTAGTGTCGATCAGAAACAAACTGGTTATTTTTAACTTTTCTACGGAATTAATGACTTATCTGACAATGCTACTGAATTGTCTTGCCCAAAGAGTAATGAATGAATTTTAATGATAAATCTTTAACTTTTTAAAAATTACGTGATGAAATGCGTGGGCGATATACGCATGAATGTCATCAATGAAGGATGAGTAGATAGAGAAAGGGAGAAGGAAGGCTTAGGATGAAGAGACCGAGAGGGAAGGGAAAAAAGGGAGGCGTGTGCTAATGAACGCCATTAAAAGCAGCGTTAATTAGATTGCGCTAATCAGATTGTCCTGCGTATCTGGCGTTCTTTTTTTCGTATGTACCCTCAACATTCCCACTTGAAATGTAGGTAGGGTCGCACGAAATCTTTTAAGAGGGTTTCGAATTTCTGTTCTTCTTTCTCTTAAAATTCAACAACGAACAAACGACTCAAGCTCAAGATTAATCCCATAATAGTAATTGCATCAGATCGTCCATTTTTTTCAGAAAATATGATATGATAATCGGAAAATATCGCTATGATTTATGTATCTCTGATTTATCGTTAGAGACGCGTAAGTGGAAGAGGGCTACCTAAACTAAATGAAAAATTCCCGATTCACTCAGCCAAGTAAACAAACTCTCCTACTCGTATAACATTTAATAGAACCAAGCACGTCGCATGAACCATGATCCATATTCATCGTTTCGAAGTGCATAAAATTACGATATAAACATGCCAGTGTGAATATCGTTCGCATATCAACCGCAGGGGTTTGAAACGTCGGCCTGTATTGCAAACTCGACCATGGATCTGATAGTGGCTACCATGAAAAGTACCCGCAAGGAGAGATGAAACTGAATAGGTACTTTACGAGT